>VZRE01005144.1:542510-734088 GCA_013396775.1 Cephalopterus ornatus | reverse complement strand
TCTCCCCCCCCCCCCCCCCCATTTTACCATATTGTATGAATTTAAGTACATAATCAGTGTGGTGTTTGTTGGTGGGGGGGGGCTTTTTTTTTTTTTTAATTAAAACGTTAGTCAGATCTCATTAGACATCTTACATACCGTTAATTTATAAAGAAAATACTGCATGCCTTAAAATGTAATTTTGGTTAATGCAAAACAACTACAATTATTAATGACTTTTCTGGTAGTCATTAGTCTTCGAACCTCTTTCTCCTTGGAAATCTGCAGTGGCTGAAATAGCAGAACACTGTGTGAAGTACAGTATCTATCAGAAATTACTGATGATGCACCACAACAATGACAAACATTTGTGATCAAAAACCTCACCATCTCTGTTTCAGCTCCAGCAAAGCAGGCAAATATCTGTACACTGCTTTCAGTAGTGTACTTATTTAGATGTGTGTTGAGGGCAGAGTGCTCTGCACATGGCTAAATGGGAATACATTCAGTATTGAAGAAGAGCAGATGAAACTTGGACTGCAATTTGATAGAAAATAGGTTGATGGAGAAGTATGCAGATGAGGAGAAAAATTATTCTATTCTGTGATGGTACCTAAATAGTTCACTCTACACAGCATAAATGCTAAAAGCTAAGAGATGCATAGTAAACTCAGTTTCTTACAGGCTGCAGTCCATCAGTAACATATAAAATATTTAATATCCTGTCCTTTTTATGTAAGCCTTTGGATCGGTCCAAATTTTTCGCTGTTACTTTGGCTAGACTCTGCTCTGTAAATCTTGGTCAAGATGTTCTTAACGTCGACACTGACTCCAGCAGTCCAAGTGACGTCTTCTGTCTCCCGTTGGGAGATAAAACATTGTTCCAGTCACTCACTTGGAACCAGGAGATTGCCTGCTGCAAAGACAAGCTATCGGCATTTATTAGCACGACATTCTTCACAGGTTTAAGACAAATGAAACATTTAAAGGCAGTGAAACTGGTTGGGTTGTTTGTTCCCGTTTCTCCTAAGAGATGGGAGAATGCTTTTCTCTTTGACTAGTACATGTATATGCGTGCACACTCCTATGGATATGTACAGAGACCGTGTAAGACTTAATGCTTACAAATTGAGTTCTGTCCTTAGGTTTTGTTTGTTCTTGGGTTTTACTAACTCAGAAATGTTAGGCATATCACTTTGAAGTTGACCGTGGTTTTGAAATGAACAGTGCATAATTTTTGGAAAAGGAAGCAAAGAGAGTTTATTGCTTTAATTACAGTGTAATGCTCCTATTAAATATAGTTACATTTTAAAATTCCAGTTTTAAGGAGATTTTAATAGAAGCTGGAGCTGATGAGGCAAAGCAGTGCAAAGAGACTGTTCCAGATGGCATACATCCAGAGGGAAACATTTGTGTATTGACAACGGTGGAAATAATATGAAAGAAATAAGTAACAAGTATGAGACTAGTGAAGAGAATCTGAGTGAAAATAGTTCAGGACTCAGTCTGTTGTTGTAAGGAGAGGAATAGTGGTATTCTCTACATGCCGTAATCTGGTCCCAGGGAAAGATACTGCTAATGGCAAGTGTTTCAGTCAAGCAACAGGCGAATGCAGGAATGAATCAGCAGGTCAGTTGCAGCTGAATTTGCAGAGTGGGGGAACAAAAGTTTTGCAAAAACGGGAGGAAAGAGGGAAGATGAACTTACAGTGAAGGTCAGTCTTGAGGTGATGGTAGAGATATACAAGTCATTTTTATGTATTAGAAACTGAAAAGACTACATTGTGTGAGGCTTTACTTACTGTCATGGGTGAAGCAGTGATCTAATCTGGCATAATGGTGATTCTTCTGTGCGTTGGAGGATCATTTTCTTCAAGGAGAGCACTCTGTGAAGCAAAATGTTTACATTTGACTAGCTGCATTTAAAATTAATTGAAAGAAATATGAAATATACTATTTAATGTTAAAAATCTTTCCCATTCCTTTTTGATCTTCTTTAAAACGACACCACCAATTCTAGAAATATCTTATAACTAGCTCAGGCAAAAGTTAGAACTATATATTGTGTTAAGGAAAGCAGGCTCTTTAGTTAAAAGTAAATAGCAGCTGCTGCCTTTGAGTGTAGAAGATAAGTTTTCTTGCTAAATGCCCAATTATAGTGTTGTATATCTGCTCCCCTTTTGTGCAACTGTTGTTCAGACTCCTTATTCTGATGTGGCTTTAAAATTTAGTACTCACTTTTTAGCCCAGTGCTATTTGGATATTTTGGTTTAGGTATTAATTGCTTCCCCGTTTCCTTTTTTTCCTCTGTGCCATGGAGAATCTTCAGTGTCATGCCATAGGCACAGTGCGCTGTGGGAGGCATTTTTTTACCTCCCCAGATACTACCCAGCAAAGGCTCCCTGGGAGGACTCCTGGGAGCACAGTGAGTTCCATAAATTGCAGATTAATTAAGCATTGCCCTGCTTGGAAATATAAATGTGCTGCCTTGTGCTTCACAACTTCCACCTGCTGTCTCCTATCCAGTGTGGCATCCTCCTCACTTTTGACCTTGCTGCTCAGAATATTGGCTGAGGCTTTGCTGAGCAATTGTCCTTGCAGTTCGGAGCGAGGGGGAACGTGGAGTTGTTTCTGTAGCCACCCTCTGGAAGCAACGGATTGTTGTTCTGCAGCAGAAAAGCAGGTTGACATTATGACATTGCAAATTTGAAAGAGTAAATACAGTGAATTAAAGTATGCTGTTCGTAACTTTAAACTTTAAAAATATGAGAGTTTCTTTTTACTCTGCCAGAAAGAGTAAAAGTTATGCCCCTTGCTAAGTTGAAGTCTGCTTTTATAATGAATATTATTATGAGATGGTAGGGGCATGGTTCAGTGGCTGTATCATTACCATCTTATCAACTTTCTGAAAGCAGTATCCATCCATCAACTATGGATTCATTTTCCCATATTACAATCACAAAGGATGCAAACAAGACACTGATACATATAAAAAAAATATATATTTTTATATATTTCTACTGTGACTGTGCTCTTTTTGCAATCAGAACATGTTGGCTTTGTGTAGTATATATTACATAGTGTACCTGAATTTTTTAGCACGTTTCCTCAGTATGATAAATAGGAAATGCAGCAAAATTTACTTGCTGTAGTTTTTTTGCGGAGAGTGAGCCATGTGAAAAACCCTTCCGAGCTGTAAGGCAACGTGTGAACTTGATACATTGGGATTTTGAAAGGCAGATTTTCCAAGGGCACAAAGGGGAGGAGTGTGGCCCTGCCATCAAGGGGCTCTGGTTACATGGGGTGGGTGGGTTGCAGGGAATGTACTTCCCACCTGCCCCTCTGGCTGAGCTGCCCAAGTCCCACACAGGCAGGGAAGTTGGTTCAGTTCTGCTCGGAAACCTGCTGCTGGAGTAGATGGGGAAGGAAAAAGGAAGGTAGGTAACTAGCAGTATCAAAAGTCTTTGGGTGAAAAAAAAAAAGGGGGGGGGGCAAAAAACAAAGGAAAATCTATGTTTTGTTGACATTTGCTTAAATAGAGCTGTTTCCTGGAGGATGTCTTCAGTGTCAAGGCATGTTGGATATGGCTTTCAGTTTACGCTGATGTAAGCTGCAGGGTCTAAATTATTATACTTCATTGTAAAACAAAGATGGAGCTGCCCTCGGAAAAGAACCTGCTAATATAGGCTTGTAATTTCAATTTTTCACGCATTTCTCAGTGTGTGTTTCAGTAAAAATCTAATCTGCCCAATCATTGCTTTAGGCTAATAGCCTGTAATACAGCATAGTGTCAAAAACGTCAAACCTAATAAAAAAAAAAATAGGGAGGAATCATAAGTGCTCACTGAAACCACTTCTTTAAATACTTTTTTCCACAAGATCTGTGCATTCTCTTTGCTGGGGTCTGTGGAATATGTATTAATCAAGTCGGAAATAAAAAGGGAAAGCTGTACTGCTGTGAAACTCTTCTATGTCTAAGGTATGTATTAGACCTATAAATCTATTATATATATTTTTAAGAAATCATTGACATAAAACCTAGTAGAAGGTTTTATGCTATGCAAGTCAGATATATTTTACTGTACCTTGTTGAGATTTGTGCTTTTGACCTTTTTCAAATGAGAACTTGGAAAATTTTGCCATCTGTTGGGCAAGGTGGTCGAATTCTTTACTTTTGAAATGGTTTAAAATTTCAATTGGAAAGTTAAAAAGGAGAGAAGGAATAGATTCTACAGTATTCGTGCTATTTAATTGCAACAAATAGTTTAATTACCCGACTCACCCATGTATGACAAACCCCTGAAATCTCAGAGGTAATAGGATAGTACATGCGAGATGGAACACCTGCATGTCAATACTTTGGTTGATTTGCATAACTCCCTTAAACAGAAAGGCAATGGGAAAGCAGGAGCAGTGATTTAGCAAGTCTTCGTGTTCACTGCTGTCCTTCCATCTCTGCCATTAATATTTGTTTTGTTTTTCTCCTTCATGCTACAGCAGTAATGCTGATGATGCAACCCCAGACAGTCATTTCTGTGTAATGGCTTTGGGCATGAAATGCTTGATTTGCACTCCTGAGCAGCTCTCACGGGCTTTGCTCCCAAGGTTTGGATGTATGAGGGATCGTGAAAATGAGGAATTTTCTTCAACCTATGGGTTGAGGGTAATGCACAGAGTAACAAAGGAAGACAGTGACTAAGTAATTGCAACCACAGTGCAGTTGAAAGCAGGATTAAAAAAACCTTATGCTCAAAACAACAGATTTATTTGATTCGACTCTTGGAGAAAAATAAGCAAAAGCGTAATTCTAGAAGAGATTCTTCTTAGTCTATTCTACCGTAAATAAAGCTGCCGCAAAAAACTGTATGCGTAAATTTAGAATAACTTCTTTTCCTCCGGACAAAGCTTGTCTGGACTCATGGCAGCTTTTTCTTGAGTTATTGAGGTAGTAAATGCAGAATAAAAAACTATTATTCACCAATATATTAAATATTCTACTTGTGAAGACTCTCAGGTCAAGAATTATAGCATTGACAGTTCTGTTTTTTCTTCCATTTAGAATTTCTTCTCCTCCCCCCCACCGCCCATGCATTCAAGAGATTTTTAAACTTTCCTTTAAATCCATTGTAATGGGCTTAACTAATATGATAAATGCCAAGCATCTTCAAAAAATTTCTGAAAAACCAGTATCACAAAATGAATTTGAGGCTTAGCAATTTGAATCTTTCTTGTCCATGTAGTCGAAACTTCAGTGGAAAAAACAATCCAGAAATAAAAATGTAATTTGCTGCTGCAATAAGTAAAATTGTCTGATTCAGGTGAAAATTAATTCATCTGCAGAGAAAAGATCACCTATAAATTTAGTCATTTTGCTTCTGGATCAGAAATAAGGCTCGATAACTAAGTGTATACTAGTAAATTGTGGTACATGCTTTTATACCACTGTATTCCTAAATGCTAATATATTACAAAAAAAGCTGTATTCTCAAAATACCCAAAACAGCATTCAACAAACATGTTAATTGATTTGACATGTTCTTATGAAATTATTTTGCCAGAAAGTGAAGGACAGTTTTCTGAAAAGTAGAAATAACTGAAAATGTTCGGGATGTAAATTCAACCCACGTGAGTAACATAGTATACTGATACCGGGAGTGCCTGATGGCATTTCCAGATACACTTTGTTTTTATTTAGCAAGGCCTGAAAATTCGTCTATTTTTACTTTCCTTAGAAGCAATATTCGGATTTGGATCTTGAGTTTTGGTTTATGAGCTTATCTCCACCCTCCCCGTCACCATCATTAGTTCATCCCTAATTGGGAGAGTTGTGAAAAAGTCAGTGATGAGGTTAGTCTTAACCATCTGCCCAAAAAGTCTCTTCTCTAGAAGTTCACACGTGCATGCACCAAGACACACCACAGGGTCACTGTCCTTTTTTAACAAGCTCCTTAGGCAAACTGAGTGAACAGGATTAACTGCATTTCCCTACGGAGATTTATTCATGCTTAAAGTTAGATGCAAACTCAATTCATATCTTCTATTAAATTCAGTACTACTGGATTTCCCTGGTGAAAAGTTTCTGTTTGCTTAAAAATAGAGCTGGCTGCATGTTCTATATTGTGAAAAATGTTTTTATTCAGTTAAAAGGGCACATCTTTGGGTTGGAGTTATTTGGGGGTGGATGTTATTCCAACAACGTTGCTTCATCATGTGGAGGTATCCCACCATCTTAAACAACAGGCATTCACTTGCTAAATAAGTTTATGATCAGTGGCTTACCATATAAATTGCCTGGATTTCTGTTTTAGCACCAGATTTCCCTTTAGCTCTGGCTAAAAAAGTAAGGGGGTTTAAAAAAGTAAGATTTACTTCCAAGTCTTTCAGTCTAGTGAATTGTCAGCAGTATTACTCAGTATTACACAGAGCTGCTTATGGTAGTATCAGAATGTTTTATTCCTGAGAAGTACTTGATAAATCCCTAGGTTTCCCTTGGCCTTCAGGGAAAGTCAGAGTGACTCAGCATCTGTAGAAGACTGGCTTTAAACCTTGCCTGTGTCTGTGTACATACACATGTGAAGTCAGAAACCTGATCCATACAAACCTATGAATAATTTGATGAGAGTATTTTAACCTCTTTTCTACAAGTCAGTACATGAGCATTTCTACGTAAAATGCATCTTTTTAGTGAAATCACTACACCGGAGTCTATTATGGAATGTAAAGTAAAAAATTGTTTGGTTACTGTTACTATATCCTGCAGCTTACATTTTTAGCTACTCTTAATTCACTGTCATGATCTCAATATGTATCAATTTTTTTTCTTCCTACTAGATTTTAATTTTAAATTTTTTTTTAAATAAAATGTGATCTGAAATGAAGAGCCTCTTTCCCACCTTATATCAGCAATGGGAAAAAAGAATTGAAATTGCTGGGAGTGAGTTTGATATTTTTGTTGAGCCAAAACCATCATTTTTTTCTTAACAATAAAAAAAAAATAAATAGAAAAAATAAAAAGCAATTTGATCCTAAATTAAATTTTTAATATTGCTTTTTGAATACTGATCTTCTAAAACATAAATTTAAGAATATTTCAGAAAGAAATTTTATTTTAAAAATATTAATCATTTTTCTGCCAGTTTTTTTAAAAAAAGTGATATGAAAATTTAAAAGCAAAACAAAGAGTAACCTTCTGTTCATATTAAGGATAACTTATAATATTTGTTTGGAATTCTCATCTGAACTATCTTAGTGTTAGGAGACACAGTTATGACTGGATTCCTGCCTGGACAGTTCTTGAAGAGTGTTGATGCTCTTCAGTTTATTCATTATTCTTTCTAGTTCTTTGTGGAATTTCTTTCAGATATCACCAATGTATATGTGATAAAACTATAGGCAGAACTGTTGCAATGGAGAAAAAATATTGGAAATATATGTAGGTAATTCTTTTAGTTTTTTTATAGCTGTGAACTGTGATATCAGAGCAATTAAACTGTGACATCAATAATGTATCCAACAAAAGAACCAAACTTTCAGGAAATGTTGATCTGCATATATATATTTGTAGGTATATTGGCAGTGTTTCATTTGAAAAATGAAGCTTAAATATATATCCTCACATTAGGATGGTGTTTTCATTCTGCAATTGTTGTATCTTTGGGAAGAAAATATGAAATTAAGTTGATGGGTATACAAGGTATTCAAAACTTGAACTCATAAACTGGTTTTCCTTCTCAACTAAAAAAAAAACACCAACCCTAAAGAAAAGTAATCAAAACAATTGGTATAATGGTTGTGTTAATTACTAAATAAGTTTCCTTTTAAATATCAAATCAAATTGCAGTTTGAGAATGTCTTCAGTCATGTTTCTGAAAATCCTCTTTGAAAGTAATAGATGCTTTGGGGTTTTTTTTGTGTATTGTTGAAAAATATTGTTATGAGTTCATTTCTTAGGGCTGAGATTTATTCTTAAATTTGAATTGAAGTTTCTGGACAAAGAAGGAGGAAGTTAATTTACTGTCTAAAATAAGAAAATAAATATTGAAGCAGAACGTAGACTCAGTTTTTTACATTAACTTACATGAAATGGTTTGACTTTATATATAGTCATGCCAAGAAAATGCCATTTTATAGCTATTTAGGAGTCACTTTACAATACTAAAATATTGGTGCAGAACCACATAATTTCAAGGACAAAGACTCATAAGTGCCACAGCATGTTTTTTTCCACTATGCAGCATGCATAAAATATCCAATTAGAAAAATATATGAATTGTAATGAATATGTTGTAAGTATTAAATATATTCTTTCAGCATATTAATATCATGATGTGGGTCTGTTCTGGATGATGGGAGCTATATATTTGAATCTTTGATTTGATGGTGATTGTTGAGTGGGAGGTCTGAGGTGAGTATAAAATCTGCGATGTGTTGTGTGGGATACTGGAAGTATTCTCACACCCCTGTCACTTGAGCTGGGCTCCTGCAAATGTGTTGGCCTTTAGGACAGTGATGGCAGAATATGATTTTAAAGATAGGCTGGCTGAGATGTGTTACATGAAATTGCAAGTGATTTTGTCACTAATTAAATCAGTAGTCAAATTCAGTATTTTTGAAGGTTTTATTCTTCTGTTGATTTCAGGGACGTTGATCAGATACTATGTTAGAAAAGCAAACAAACAACAGAAAACCCAACATATTCAGGTGCTTTCCACTTCTAAGGACAAAATATTTTATAACTTGAAGGATTAAGGCAAAAGTATTCCTTTATTTCTCTCAGATCTTCATTTCTATCCAGTAAAAGAGAAAGCATTATGAATTTATAAAACTGTGAAGAGGCATTAAATTAACAAGTAATCTCTCTCTTCCATTACAGCCATTTTATTTATTTCCTTCAACTGTGTTTAAATCTGAAATTTAATTTATGAATAAGTAAATTTTTTAGGTGCTTTTGGGTTTTATACAATGTGTCTCAAGCTATTTTGGAAGGAGGTTTTTTATTTTTTTTATTTTTTTTTTTAGAGAGTGCTTTCAAAAATACATGTCACATGTCCAAACGCGTATAAAAAATGAATAAGAAATATTTTTACTTTTTAATGAGAATGGTGGGCTGTGAAATATTTATACTTTGGTTTTTATACCAGACACGCACAATTTTCCAATCTCATCAAATATGTAATGCACTAAATTTTTGGTGTCAGGAATTATAAAAGACCACACATAGTTAGATCGGCGAAAGTGGGAAACTAAAAGCCACAGGAAATCTTCAGTTCTGGGGAGAATTATCTTCCTTACAAAGAGCTGGAACTCGTTCTGGGAAGAACTATCCAATTGTTTCTTCTTGGAGCAATCACTCTCTGGACTTTCCCTGTCTGATGTCGGGAGATCTTAAGCAATTAGAGTATGCATGTACAGCATTAAAATTAGGCAAAGAGATGATGCTATAAAAACATTAGAAAGCCAATTGATTTAAGTGGGGGCAAAAAGAAGATCTTAGATGAATTGAAGAAACAGAGGATTTTTGCCACATTCTCAATTTTATTTAATCTGCTTCCCAAGTCTGGAATGTCTCCGCTTTATAAACGTAAGGGCTGTGTAAAAGTTGCCTGAGGAACAAAGTTGAGACTTAAGCTGACACACAGAGGATGCATAAGTGGACTGGAGCATAAATAAACATTTTAAGTACTCTGACATTTTGTATGTATAAACAAAGCCTGTGTTTCTGTGACACATCTATCAACATGAATAGTCAGAACAATGTTGAATCATTCAGAGGCTGAATTTTTTTGTCCTTCTAACATCACCCCAGTTTGCATGAATTCTCATTTTCTCTGTGACCAATGAGTACATTGGTCATTTTATCTGAGATTTTACCTAAATAGAATCCTTTCTGGTATGGAAAAAAACCCAAAGCTGTTAGAAAGATATGTAGAAGTTAAGGGTTATAGAGCAGCCTCTCTAGGCTCCAGGAAGATTAAGGGTGAAGAAGAAATAGAAACCCTAACCAAGTTCCATCTGAACTTTTCCTGTCTATGGTAGAAGAATTTCAGAATAATGTTTTAATATTATGGCTTCCCTCAAATCTCCAGAAGATGAATCATGAACATTTGTGGCTCTTGCTAAAATTAAACTGTTGGTGCTGTTTTGTTCAACAAAGAAATAGTTGGGATGTTTTCTTCTGGTTTTAGATAGTTTAGAAATACTGTGTTCAAGCTCCATTCTTCCTGTCCCTCAAATTTGCTTATCAAAAAGAATGCAGAGCAATTTGAAGTGCTGAACTCTTAAAACCTCCTAGGAACTTCTTTTAATCTGTCTTCTCTACTGCCTGTTTTCTTATTTTGTGTGTGTGTTTATTCTTTTCCTCCTCCGTATCCTACAGGTCGAGGTATATTAGAGTGTCTGCTAAGAAACATCACAGGAGAATCCTGAATGCTTGTTGAGCCAGATTAAAGATTGTTTCGGTGGGGCTGCAGCAGCCTCGGGTCGGGTCCTCCTGAGGAGATTTATAGGATAGTTCTTCTGAGTTCGCTGCACACTCTCATTAAACCCGCTGTGCTGACACGGTGTCATGGACAGAATCTCAGTGTGGGTGTGCCGGAGCCACCACAGCTGGTTTTTGTCTGAACATTCCCAATCCAGCTGACCCCTGGGTTTCCCTCCCGCGCTCACTGACGCTCTGGGCAGCGCTGGCAGAGCCCTGCACAGGTGCTGCTGGCCACGGGGCTCATCGGGAAAATAGTTGGTTGCTCTGTATGGAACAGCTTAATATTGAATGTTCTCTTGCTTTAGCTGACAACTCCCTCTGTCCCTGCACAATCAGAGGACTTAACTGGGTACCTGCTTCAGAGTGTCAAGAATCTTTCTTTCAGTTTAAGATGTTTTAAAAATTGAGAATTAACAGAGGAGCAAAATACTAATGACAAGTCGGGTGGTTTCTGCTGTGAGTGCCACATCAGTGGTCATCCTCCTCCTCCTCTTCTGGGAGTGTATGGTTTCTGGATTTTGTGGAGGCATTTTCATGTGGTGGATTAAAGTCAATACCATACGAACTGCAATAAGAGATAAAACTAATGGAAGGATATATGATAATATATCTAATTATATGAGTAGTGCTGCCTGTAAGAAAACTCTTGTTTCCTATGTACATTTTCTATGTAAAGGTTATTTGTAGACTAAAATCTCTCAAGTTTTGGTCAGGAATAGCTATTTTGTAGAATTAGCAGAGTATGCAGAGAGAACAGTTACCTTGAAAGGAAAAAAAAGTCCCTTCTTAGTAGCTATCTTCATAAAAACGAATGTAGTACTTAAATCGTTTTAGTTTCAAACTACACCCATCTGCCCTACACTTCATACCCCAATTAATAATTTTCTGTGGGGGTTTGCTGGGTTTTCTTTTGAGTGGGACGGGGAGGGGTTTGTTCCTTTCTTTTGTGGGGGCTGGTTTTTCAACTTTAAAGATGTCTTAGAGAGAAATCTTAAATCAGTTTTTAATAGGAAGGAAATTTTAACTGTCAGAAAACTGGGATACTCTGTAACCCCCAAGTGTTGATGTAATTAAACCAACTGTCTGGTTGACAATCATAGTGATGATTACCTTTTCTGTCTGATATGAAATGATCGTGTTACTTGTAGAAAAGGAATTTTACTGCTTGCATCTCAAAATGTGGTACAATAGTTACCATAGTGCTAAGCTACATTTATTTTGCATGCCCAAATTTAACATGAAAACTATTTGTAATAGTTAAGCATCAAAATGATTACTGAAGCTGCACATTCAGATCTTGTCTTTTCTCAGAAGACTTGTATCAATGGAAAATCCTGTAGATATCTGTCAAAATGAAACTTTCAGGGACGTGAGTCATTATCAGCCAAGAGTGTTTATAGAGTCTGGATAGTTTGCAGCCTTTTGTTCTGCAGTGTTAATTCCGCATTACTCAACATCATACATATATTATTTAATATATACCAAACAATCATTTAAATGTATCCTTTGCTCTCCCTAGCTTCTCGTTTTCTCTGAAAACAAAGCATTGCAGAGAAGGTCTTTGAGATAAAATAATTATTTGTGAAAAGTGATGGCAGGTAAGGCCAAAAGTGTCTTCAGGCTAACAGTATTGATTAGCATTTTTAAAGTTTGACAGCTAACAGTTGAACTTCCCCCCCCTCCCCCCGCCTCACAAATCTTTTGGTTTAACATGACAGGCACATTATTAATTAACAGAAATTGGAATGACTGACTTCAGCTAACTGCTAGCTGCATAATTTATTAATTTATATACAGTATAAATACTTCTGTGTGTATGCCAAAGGAATTAATAATCATAGGAATAATATCACAGGACTTTCATATCAAGGAGACACGGTAATACTTTATTACAACATTTGAATTAATGTGAAAAATTAACATCCTTATTCTATGCCATGCTTATTACAATTCAGAGAGAAACCGATGGTGTTACAGACCTAGAAGCAGGAGAGTATAACTGTGGAAAAAAACATATACACAAACAACTCTAAAGGTTGCCTTTCACCTTGCAATTGTGGATTATAGGTAGTGGAAGGAAGCCTAACATTGTGTTGTTTGGTTGGATGCCTGATGATTAAAAAAGAAAAAAAAACCCACCACCAAACCCAAACCTTCTGTGAATGGCCTGTGTTTATACCTTATTGAGTTCCTACATGTCTCATGTTTTTATGTGTAATAGAGAAGGAAGTTAATATTTAATCACACATGCTTAGCTGATAGTGATGGCAGTAATACTTTTTGTTATTTTATGGGGGGGAAAGTAGCATATTTTTTTAATGACTTGCATTCTCTGATATTTGAATCTGTGACACTGGAATATTCTGATGAGTTCTGGTTGTTCATTTCTGCTGTTCAGTTTTGAATATCTCACTTCTGAAGTACTTTGTCCATTCATTAATTACTTCTCCAAGTAGATTATATGTAGATACAGGACATATGGAAGGCAGACACCACCCAGGCTTCTACTCTGTTATGTTATATTAAATCAAATCATTATTTTGGTCTTTTTTGATGGTGCACACAACTTCCCTCATTCTGATTTTGTATGCTGTGCCTCTGGGCTTACAAATGCAGGCACACCAGAGGCCTCACAATACAGTTATGGCTACATATTGTTTACTGAAGTTGTTTCTTCAGTATCAAAACCAGTGGCAAATAATGAATATCAGAACATTCCTGTGAGGGTTACGAATTACCTGTGATCAGAATGAAGGCAGCATATGATGATATATGGAAAATCTACTTTTCAAAAGTCATGTATATTACCTTTCCAGCTGCTATCTAATGGATGGATGAAGTTTCTTTAGAAGAATGGATATTGAAGTTTCTGTATTGAGTTTCTTAAGAAACTCCCATTGTGAGTCATCTGTGAAATGTTTTTGTTTGCAAAAGACTTGAGGAATGCTCCCTACTAGGTGTATTTTCCTTATTAAATGCCCTTTCTTGTGTAGAGTATGACTTTTACCTTTCTTCCGACTATGCCTTGATTTTACTATGCTTTTTATATATTGTAGTTTCTCTCTGTAGATATAGTACTTTTATTTCAGCCATGTTTAGTACTGTATTTTAACTGCATTGTTTGCTTAGTAATTATTAAGTGCTTGAGTGAAGTGGAGTTGCAATAGTTTTATGTTAAGTATATGGGTTTCAAAGAGTAGCAAATACAATTGCTTTTGTTACTTGGCTATCTCTTAAATACCCTCAGACTGACAGTATTATAATTCATGCAGAGCACCAAAGTTCTAAAATTTTAAAGAAAAATTAAAATTATGGAATTGTTAATAAAGAATAAGCTGTGGCTTCTTATTTTTTGTTTATTTTTAATTAATTTTCAATTTCTTTTTAGTGAAGCTTAATTTCATTCTTGACACAGAGTCAATGAGTCCAAGTTTAGTCCTCTCTTGTTGCTAAAAGAAAGAATCAGAACACTTTTGTAATACTCAGACTTGTAGAATTCTGTCCCTATAAAGTACAAATGGGGAGGAAAAAGCTGATCATAGGCATAAGGATTTAATGAATGCAGTTCAACGTTTTTCTGTCATTTTGTGTTTCTGCACAAAAGAGCAACAAAAAAAAAAAATCAACCTCCCAAACAAAACAAAAAAACCCCTCAGCCATAACAATTGGCATGAATGATGCTGAAATAAGTATTTTATAGGACTCAAAATTCAGGAACTCCAGCTTCTGCTTGTATCTGACAATCTGCTCGGTTTACCTCCCCCTCTACTTCAAGGGTCTTGATAATAAAGCTGATAGTAAAGAGAGAAGCAGGGGCGTGAGGATGGCAGCAATCCATTGCAGTCAGCCAGGTCAGGAGCCAGGACAGTGCACAGGATGATGCTCCTCTGCACGACTCACTCAGCCCCAACTGTCCTAAATCACGAACAGCTACGGAATTAAATAATGGACCTTTTTCTGACTCAACCCTCACCTGGTAAAGACAATGGTGAAGATTGTATGGTACTTCTGTCCTTCCTCTTATGGTAGATTTGTTTGGCTTGTTCCTTCTGCTAATCGTAGAATCACAGAACACCAGTTTGGAAGGCACCTCGAGCACTGTCTGGTCCAATCTGTCTTGGCAAAAGCACGGCCTGGATAAGATGGCCCAGCACCTTGTCCAGATGGAACTGAAGCATCCAACGCTGGGGAATGCAGCACTTCCCTGGGGGGGTTATTGCGATGGCTGATTGTCCTCACTGTGAATAATTGTCCTCTTGAGTCTGATTGGAATCTGCCCAGGAGTAACTCATACACGTTACCCCTCATCTTGTCCGTGGGAGTCCTTGTAAAAAGGGAGTCTCCACCTTCTTCATAGCCACCCTTTAAATACTGGAACGTGGTGCTGAGGTCTCCTGTAAGCTATCTTTTCTCAAGGCTGAGCAAACCCAGTTCTCTCAGCCGCTCCTCATACGGCAGCTTCCCAGGCCTTTGCTCACCTTTGTGATTAGGTTGTTATCTTTGTGATAAATCTTATTTTATTATGAATAAGAGGATGATTTTTATTTTTGGCTTAGAACAATGGTTTTCACTGAGCCTTCAGCAAAATCGTGTGTTTTCCACTGCTTTATGTTGTATTACAATTACTCATGTTGTTCTGATGAGCATTTTGAAGCTATGGCTGTCAGGTTTAGAAGTGAACATTGAAATTAGGTTTTATAATTTCTAACTAAGGGAAAGTGCAAATGTACACAGTACTACTTCAGTTTTCTTTGAAGACCAAAATACTTAGTGTCACACTTAAAAGACTATGCTTTTGAAGTTGGAATTTCAAGCTAAATGCCAAAGGCCAAAGAAAAATACCACTTGGGTAGGCAGCAAGAAATTATCAAAGTCCTTATAAAATCAAGTATATTGTATATAAGGAAATGCACTTTCAAAGAAAAACAAACCACAAAGAAACATCTTCTCTGCTTCTTAGTAGAGATATTTAATGATAAAATGTTTTCTAAATTGCTATAGCACACAAGACAGTTTTTGTATTAATGTTTGCAGAAATAAGTATTATTTTAGGGGTCCTCTTTTTGTTTTGGTTTATTTTTTTTTTCAGTTGTAAAGAACTTGAAATTGTAACTTGAACTTTAACTCTTCTTCAATAAGTTCTATGGTACTTTTAGACATGTAATCACAGAAACAATTAGGATGTTGTCCTGGGGCTCCTTTACTGCAGGTGCAACTGTCTGATTGCTGTTTTGTAATTACTGTATAATTCTCACCACCCATCTGCATCAGATAAGTTGTGCAGTGTGCTTCAAATAAGTGAAAACCCTTTTTGAGTTCAAGTAAGCGCTTAATAATTTAGGTTGCTCTGTTACTTAGTCTCAGATATACTCCTTGTTTTATTTGGTTTGTGAAACTCAAAGCTAATGGAGAATTTGTCATGCAATTGGTTAAATTGTTGCAGAAAACTGTTGAATAACAGTGCTGATTAAAACATTCAAATTATAATTCCTTGAAATATGCAAAAGGCTTTAAATTATTACAGAGGCAATGCCAACTTTAGGATTTTTGTTTTTGAAGTCTTTGAAGTCTGACTTTGCAGAACAGATTGTGAATCCCTGGCCCATTACACACCTGCAGAGATTTTGGTGTTTTATTTCTCTTGGGTGAAACAGCAGAAGCCCAAACCATGTTAATCACTGTCAGAACCAGTTGTATAAAATGCCAAAATGCAATGAACCAGGAACTTTATAATAAATATGACAGTACAGTTAAAAGTGTTGTTTTGTTAGGCTTGCAATTTGTTGTAATTTATCACTTATGATAGTACTGGAGGGGAAACATATCTGGGACCTCCAAGGAATCCTTTCACTTGGAAGAAATAGTCCTGTATTTTTATTTGCTTTCAAGATGAAGTAATTAAAAAATGAAGTGTAGCTATGAGACATGTAATGTGTATTTTAAGTATAGGAAATTAAAATGCACTATAGATCTCTGTTAATATCTACTTAATACATGGATTCTACTTGAAATAATATAGATTAGTCACACCTTGTTTATAGAAAGGAATCTATATTCTATTGTCCTTCAGCAGTTTTACCATATGAGAAATTGGACTTTTATATTATAGAAAAGACTCTGCTAAAAGATGAAGAATAAACAGCTCAGATACATAAAAAAATCTGCTCTCTTTTGTTGTTTCAGTATATGTACTGCTCTTTGGAAGAGAATTATTGTATCAAGAATTACTTCTGAATGTATTTTTTGAGAAACTTTATAAAATAATTTTCAGAAGGCTTCTTCGGAAAGAAATTGCTCCATTTCAGCCACCTTGACAGGGAGTGAGTGTTGCTCTAGAACAGGATGGTGTTGTTTCCTATTACACTGCCATACATGCAAGGACTGTTCCTCTGGACTCTAGTGAATTCTCAAGTTACTTATCCAGGGGTGACAGGTTCCTCTGAAATAGATTTAATTGAAAATACAGGTACATTATGCATCCAGTTCTAACAGAACATACAGGTTCAGGTTCTGATCTTTAACCTGAACATGTTTATGCAGATATTTAACTGAAAACACAAGAGTGAGCTAGTTTACTTCACTGGAACTATATCTGAAATTAAACACTTGGGTAAGACTTTGTAAGGTTAAATTTCTACTGTACTTCTTCCCATGGCTTTGCTACTGTCTGTTGGCTACAGATTCCAAAGGTACCTTGAAGGCAGGTGTTGAAGATTCTTGCTTTGTTCCAACAGTAATTTTTCCCTGCTTGTGGCGTAGTGCTGGTGGAACTGCTGACCACAGAAAAATTGCCTCTGCTTTTGTTTGTTGTTCCTCCTGCTGTGACAGCTTCTTCCATCATCTAGCTGTATTTTGTTCTTGCTGAATCCCTCCGATGCCTCTTGACATCATCGTAGTCCCTGAACTAGGTCATAGGCAGTTTGAGCATTAGGGTATGATATAATTATGAAGGTAATGGTAGCTCCTGCTGTCAAATAAATGACCACTTGTATGTTTTCCAGGGTAATTTTCAGCAGGGAATACTGAAATAATATGAATAATGTAAATAAGTTTTGAGGTAGAGTACACATGATCTCCCTGGGAGGGAATCAAAGAAGAAAAATCACCCAAAACTCACCCCTAAGAGACCACGATTGGATGATTTTCCTGATTTTTTTTTTTTTTTTCCTTTCCTAAGATGGTCTTCCCAGTCAGTAGTAAAGCAACTGATATGTTTCTCTGCAAGGCCCATATTGTTGGAATTAGCTGGTATTTTTCGTGCTGGTCACAGACTATGTCCCAAACAGAGCTTTGAAATGGATATATATATATATGATTTATTGCATCCTGAGATGACTAAGAAGGATATGGTCCCTCGGAAAGGTGGTGAAATAAGTGCCCATATCTATCATAATGCCCAGTGGATTGGTATTAGCCATAGAGATAAATCCATCATTCTTCAAAACCTCAGACAAGTCTTTCATATGGAGCCATAATATTATTTATGGTACTTAATAGAATTTCTTGCAGGAACTCACCTAAAATCACTGATACTTCATGACCGTATGGATAAGAGCATTTTTGCTTCTCAGAATTTTAGGTCTAAAAACAATGTAGATTGAACTGTTGGCCTCACTGCATTTGATATCTACAACTTTTTGAACTATTTCTCTGTCTTAGGATAATCCATTTGGGTTGCTGTCTGGCAACTCTGGTTTTTAATGCAAGTGATTGACAAGAAATTTGTTGCACTCTATTCTTGAACAAATTTTCACCGTGTGAAAAGCTAATGTTCCTGGGCTTGTTTCCCAAACTTTTCTTGATTTTTGAATGTTGCTAACTTCTAAGCTTCCTTCTTCCATAGAAATCATTGGAACAGTGCGTAATTTCTCCAGCTCAGTCCCTAGAGGAGCAACCAGTCTCTTTTTACTGACTTGGGAGTGGGCCAAGATATTTCCACATGAGGAAGCCATTGCCAGTGATCTGACTCAGTCTGAGGCACATGGCCTTTATCCAGTTTCCCCTTTCAGTCTTACTCATTATTATGACTTTTAATAGCTTGCTTCCTTGAGAGACAAGTGCTTTCTAAGCCTGTAATTTATGATCAAAAGTATCTGAATTTGCTCAAAACAGGAAAAGTTTTTATTTTAGGAAGCTTTCACATTTCCTCTTCTCCTTTTTCCAATGATGGTGATACCTACTCTTCCTTCTTTCATGATCCAAGTAGTGAAAGTAAATTGCTTTGCCATTGCTTCTCTGAAAGTCTTATGTCCTAACAAGGTAATAGGGTAGGGCATTCAATTATTACCTGGACATATGTTTTGGTATGACAGCTTTTTTGTGATTTCTTCTTAAAGCCTGAGAAGGTATTGCTGTGAAGTAGATCTCTGCTGAATGGATCTGAGTTGTAACAAGTTCTTGAGAGAGTGACTTTAATCTGGCTCCCTGTTTGCTTCTTGTTATCTACTTTTATCTCCCATTTTGTCAAAGGTGTGAATTTTTTCCCCTCCTTTTTCTGTTACATCTGCTGCACCTGTGTGATAAGGTCTCTTATGTTTGTTTATCTTTTGATGAATGAGTTCTAAAAGTCTTTTGCTTGAAAGTCAAACAACAGTCTTGTTTGAAAATGTCTTGTCTGAAATACCATTTTGGGATCCTGCTGTTCTCTTTGAATTTGGCTTTAAATGAACTCAGGAAAGAATCAGGTGTCTCTGTGAATGGCTGACTGCCTTTACACTCTTTTTCTGAACCTTTCACCATTAATATCCATCACTTCAGTGGTGGTGGGGGGGGAAGCTCTGTGTGATATGTTTATAAAGTATGCATGCAATCTAAGAATTCCATTTTTAGAAAGTATACATGTATTGCAGAAAGTAGAGAAGCCTGTTAGGGGAAATGACCATAAGATAATGGACTATCTAACAGGCTCCTCCTTAAGTATTTCCCTCTACTTTCCAGTGGAGTCTCTCCTCAACATGGGCTATAAAGGGGAAGTTGAGTTTCAACCCTCCGGAAGAAATCTGTCTTTAAACCAAGACACCACTGGGCTGAGAAACTCCCTGCCACAGGATGTTTTAGATGCCAAAAAGTTTATGGAGGCTAAAAAGGCAACAACTGGGTTAGAGATGAAAAAAGATGTTCAGAGCAAAATTAGATTGAAAGATACGAACTCCAGCGCTTCACTTCTATTTACTCATGATACCTTGCTTGGTAACTTGATCTGATTTCTACACCTTTATGTGAAAAAAAAAAAAAAATGTTGCTGACTTTTGTGGACACTCCTCATGTCTTTTGGTCACTGCAGAACAAAATATTTATACCGTACTTTTATTAAAATAAGACCAAACTCATTTTTCAGTGCTGATTGAACTGATATTTTGATACACTCATTCTTTTTATATAAGTGTGAAAATCTGGAGAATAGATATAAATAAGCCTATACTGTATGAATGTTATTAATTACTGCATCCAGTTCCATTATACTATAATAGCTTATTAAAACATTTTTTTCTTTTAATTAAAAAAATCCACAAAAACAGATGTTTCATTTGTTTGTTTTTGAAACCTCCTAGTAGAACTTGAAGGCTGAAAGGAATTAGATCAAGGACAGGTAAAATAAGTGTCAAACTCATGTACTGAAATATGTTCTCAGATTGTTTTGTAGGTGAGCCTGTTCTCAATAATAAATTCCAGCTATTTTTTAACACCTCTCCAGACATCCCATTGCAGGTTTACAATTTTAATTTCTGATTCACACAGAAAATATTGTTTCCATTTTCAAGTGTGTCCCTGAAATTCTGCATGCCACTAAAAATCTGTAATGTTGGTAGGTCTGGTCATGCTTAACTTTCAGGGATTAGTTTTAGATGTGTGACTAATTCATACCACTATAAAGGCTGGCTTGTGTTGCCTACTTTCCAATAATAAATCAGCAACAAATAATTCAAAAATGTAAGTATTTACAATATGTAAAAATGGAATTGATTTAATTTATTCTGAGTGAAGTAATACATATGAAAGAACCATCCAACTGAAGATCAATTTGAATATATCCCTAAATGTATTTGCATCTTAAGAATTCTGACTTCCTAGTATGATATTAAGTGATTATTAAAATATAATTTCTCATTTCAACCACATGTCTTGAATACTGTTAATGTTCAGGTTTCTCACATGCACTTGAGTTGGGGGTTATACATCTAAGGTTGAGCTCCAACAGGACTATTGTGCCCTTCACAGGCCACTAACTTCTGATACTCTCATTTTATCTTCAGTGGTTGTGTACAAGAAAGATCACATAAACGTGGTGCTACTGAGTGATGCTGTGGCTGTTGGGAGACGAGTGTTGGGGCCCAGGTTGGTACCGCAGCAGAAGGGAGGGGAAGGTTCCTGCGTAAGGAGGGATGATGTGGAACGCTCTCCAGCTGCTTTTTCAGAGCTCCTTATTTCACTGAGCCTTTCTCCCTGCATTCCCAAAAGGCTTTACATACATGGCCTCACTAACATACTTTTGGAACCAGCCTGTGCACCTCTTCTGCAGTAATAATGGCGGAGTCTCTGGTCACATTAATCTGATAATTTTTTTCTCCTTTCTCAAGAGCGTGCATGGCATCACAAGGAGTCGTGGCCCAGGGTTTGGTACTGGGAGGGCCTTGTGATTGCTGTTGAGTGAAGGGAAGGTGGGAACAGCTTGTCAAAGTACAGGCAAGGGCTTAGGGGAACTAAAGAGAAAAAATGCAGGTGTAAAGCCTTTGAATCACTTGGGTGTAAACAATGTGTCTGGATTAGGTATAGCATTATACAAGAGAGGGTGGAGTTTGGACGTGCTCACTTCCTTTTGTTCTTGCTAATCCTTTGCCGAGCATTTGTGTAATAAAAGTATTGTTGCCGTAGATGAATTGCAAGACCTAAGTATACATCCACATGCTGAGACATGGGTGGCAGCTCAGGTTTACCTAATAGTGTGTTTTTAAAGGAGTATTTGGCAGTTTATAGTAGGGGTATTGCCATCTGTTTTTTTTGGGGGAAAAAAAATGGAAACCATCACTGTGGCTCTGTGGTCAGAAACAGGAGAGTTATCCAGATATACCTTCAACACTCTTCCTAGTTAGAGAAAAAAAAATAAAAATTTAAAGGTTTCTGGGTAAACCAAGAGCTGAACAGCATACTTAGGTTATAAAATAGATGATATAAACATCTGGCAACCTTGAAATAAAAGCAGAGTGAGCAAAAATCCCTATTGTGTAAATATTAAATGTTGAGTAGAAAATATATTAAACCTCTCAATCAGGGAATTTTTTTTAATACATTTTCTCCCTTACGCCCCCTTGACACTCTATAATAATGAACAAGTTATTTAGTTAATGAAGAAAGCATCTTGTATTTAAAGATCTACATATTAATGTGACCTTCCTTTGTTCATAGCTGTTAATATTTATTGCCTTTTCTCGTTGAGATTTTATTTGGTGTTCTGTGACAAACAAGAGTATGATTAGTGAAGCTGTAAAGTTCTCATGGTGGCTGCCTGTGTTCCCAAGATAGCAGCATTAGTGTCTGCAGAAGCATTTAATGCTGTTTATCATTAGTGACAGAGGCTGGGAAGGACCTTCTGTAGCTTTTATCTTTCACCTTGCCAACAGAAGTTGATGAGCTTTGTGATTTAAATGCATAGGTGATACTGTAATATTTATATTCATTTCACATAGACAAGTGCACAGGTAAACTAATCTTGTTGATGGAGATTAATTAAAACCATGTTACTGTACGACTGGACAGACTATGAATTAATATACTCAGAAAAAAAATAACATTTCGTTTACTTTTCTTTTTGATTAAGCTAATGTTTTCAGAATTTGTACAAAAAGCATCAAGTTATTTTTTTATAACTGTTATTCCACTTGTTTTGAGTTTAGAATCTTGAACTCTACATCTCACATCCACAGCTTAGAACTAAAGAATTTTAGCAACTCATTGCGATGGACTCTACTTTTGAAAGCACTCCAGATGTCTTGTAAAATTAGTTGCCTTATGGACCTTCATATTCAGAGCTCCTTTTATTCAGAGAGAAAAAACTCAGATATATTTTCTTCTTTGCCAGTAGTTTTACTGTCCTTGCAGCCTGAGTCTAAATATTTATTGGGGGAAAAAAAGCCCCAAACCCATTGGTTTCTAACTTTCTCTTCATTGTTTTAGCAGTATCTCCGCCTCCGGGATTTGTTCGGTTCAATCTTCAGGACTCTGGCTATGTTTTGAATGTAGGCTTTATAGTTTGTGGAAGTGGCCTGGATCTCAGTCTGAGTGTGCTCAGGAACATTGTTTTACCATATTTGTTTCTCTTCAACTGAAAGAACCAGTCTCTGCCTGTAAAAGTCTATATTTAGTTTCAAACCAACAATTTTGATTTTATAAGTTGTTGCACCCGATGGGTTTGTGTACCTTGCATCTCCTCCAATTCCAACTCCACACAGAATGTTTCAATGTTCAGCTTGTCCAGTATTTATCTGTGCATATCTGGGAAATAGATGATAAACTCTGCAGTTGTGCCAAAGACTCGTCATGCAGTTCTACTTGTGGAAAAAGCTGAAATTTGTATTCTCTTGTATTTTACTTCTGAAACTCCATTTCAAAGTTGGCCGTCTACGTTTCATAGAATCTCGTTTTAAAAGTAAAACCTGTCACGAAAAACCAAAACTCTCTGAATAACAAAAATAGTTATACATTTGTATACGTGTAAGTGTAGACCTCTTAGAAATTCCCTAGCTGTTTCAAAAAATGCCTATTTTGAGAGGAAAATTCAAGAGGTAGTCTTTCCTGACTACTGTCCAAAGGAGGTACGGACTGCTAACTTACCCGTGATCCTTATTTGTATAGTGGCAAAAGTAGGAGATTTTATTGGATCTGTAATAATGTAAAAAGAGAAAAGATGACATATCTGAAACTACCCATAGGAAATGTTCTGAACTGAGCTCCTTACCAAAAGCTAAGTGCAAAGCTGGTGCAAAGTACACAGACCTTTTCTATCAGCTCAGAGAATAAAGTGCCCAGGAATTACATCATTTTTGTACAGAGTACCTCTTTCTGATTATAGTTACCCGCCCTTTTTTTTTTTTTAGAAGCAACTGTTTAAAGCATTGATGATTTACAAGTGTTTATGGTTTGGTGATTATAATAATCCAGAATATGTTCTGTGTTCTTTTTCCTAATTACTTAAAACAGATTACAGATGAATTATTTAACCACATAAATAATGTATAGTCCTCTATAAAATTTTTGTCTCTAGCTAGCTGGTAGCTGCTTTGATGGTCAAGGTGAAAAGGAATGGAAGAGATGCATGGGGTGGAGGATTTAGTGATATATGAAGTGGCAGCTACATAAGAATGAAGATTAATAGTAATGTTTCTTGACAGTTTGTATTATTACAATATTTCTAATAAGAGTGGGGAAAAAAGAAAGGCTTCTTATTGTTTCCTAAAATCTGAATTTGATTGAAAGACAAAGTTTAAAGTCTGAATATTACATATTCTTGTAGCAGCTCAGGCAAAGTATAACAAAACAGTATTGCAAATATGTTTGCATACATTGTATATAATTACAGATGCATTATATTCATTTGTCTTTGAATGCAAGAGTACTGCTTCAGTTTTAAAGTGTTAATGGTTAACACTTTAACTGCCTCTTCTATGATGATTTTCATGGAATAGAAATCTATTATGGGTTATCTTCCATTACATCCCATGCCAGCTGTAGAAGCAACACAAGCTTTTCAGCTTGACATCTGTAAAACATAATCTGATCTTTGCTTAGACAATATCATTCTCAAGTTTGGGGGGGGCGGGGGGTGGGAGAAAGTTTTCTACTTTCCTCCTTTTGCTGTCAAATGTCTTTGATTCATCTTTGATTCACATTCTTCCAAGTTTTACTTTATTTATAAGGCTAGCTTGGGCAAGAAGCAAGAGTATATTTGCAGAAGCTCATTTCCACCAAGAATGCCACTTCCTATAGTCTTATTGCAGTCAGTGGTGAAGTGGAAGCTTGTCCACTGAGTTACAACACCTGAGTTATGCCATCACCTGGATATTGTCTGGGGTTTTTTTCTCTTTGAGGAAGAGAGCTCAGTAAACCTGTCACTGTATACAAAACTGTCATAGCAGAGAAGAGAATTACACTTACTATCTTAAATATGTTGATAAAGCCTGTAAAGGCTGATAAAGTACACGTAAAACAAAGAGTGCACTTACAGTAATAGTATGCAATTTATCACTACAAAGGCAATCAGAAAGAATACCAACTTTATATTCCAAGCTTTGAATGTTACCTGGAAGGTTACTTCCAGATGAATGTTCTGTTAGGGGAGAAGTAATACCAAGCTCACCGGAACTTATAGGCTAAATTGCAAAGAAGCTCTTAAAGTGTTTGCAGGTGGGAACCTTTGCTTTAATCTGTCTTTGACGCAGGAAGAACAGAATATCGAGGGAAAACCCATTTTTATGACTGCGTCATTAATATGAAATTGTCTAAATTTTATATACAAGGCAACCAAATGTTACTAATAGAAGCTTTTACAATGAGCTATTCACAGTTTGGTTCAGTCAGCTATGCCCGTAGAAAATTCCAGTTTGTGCTTTATTTTGATTCTTTTTTTTATTTCTGAGATATTTTCAATTTTTTTTTTCTTTTTGCCAAGCTATCTTCTGCATTCCTTTTAATCTCTTTCCGGTGTTATTTTATGCTATCTATTAAACCAAGTACAAAAGCCTAAGATTAAGAAAGTTCTATGCTGCTCTTTAGTTGAGCTTTTCATGCTGAATCTTCTTCTAGACAGAAGGTAAGGGGGAAGTCTCAGGAAGCTGCAGTTATCCTTTGCTGGATACTCCTACTTGTGGACATGTACTGACACGGATGTAATACCTACAGCACAAGTAATTTCTTTCCAAGTGGTAGAAGACCTTGGATCATCGAGGCCACTTTGTTCAGCTTGCATGAAAAGGACAGTATTGACGTAGGACTTTTTGTTCTTTCTTGATATAAAGAGGACTGAGGATTCCTAATGACTCAGAATTAGAAGACTCTTGTGATTATTTATTGAGCTTTGACCGGAAAATAGATTATTGGCATTTGCAAGTTTAGAAAATGGTTGAAGTGACTGAGGATAAACAAATGTTGTAAATTTGCTGCAGAACTCATATAACTAATAATAACTGACAAATCTAATAAATAATATGAAATACTCATCCACAAGAAAAATTAGCGTGGTCTTATTAATTTATCCCAAATATTTTTCATTGAGCAGAAGATAGAAGGTTTGAACTCATTTGCCACACTACATTTTGCCACCAAAGATTCCAGGTACTCTCCCACCAGAGCAGAGGCAAATGGAAATGGGCATTATTCTCAGGTCTCCTTTTTTTTTTCCTCCCAACTGTAACTTGGAAACGCTTGATTCTGTCACTGCCAATGAACTAGATTAAGAAGAGTAATTATTGAATAAAACCTTTCCATAATCTGTGTTGTATTTCACATCCACATTCCACACAAAGAAATCTTCTGGGTTTTTTTTCTTTCTCTGCTGCCGTATAAAAAACATCTAATGATAAAACACAGAAGAGCACTTCTAAACTTTGCTCAGTCATAGGACTGAAAGGTTTATGGAAAAAGTTAGTAATTTAGTTTTCATTTAGAACTCTTAAATATTTTATATTCCATTGTTGTAATATGAACCTAAAGTCTTTAATTATATAAGCTTTTTTGAATAAATTACTTCAGCCCTTGATCTAGCTTAATAGACTTTATATGGTAGCTGGGGGAATCTTAGATAACAATTAGTCTAGGTAAATTCAAACTTAATGGTAAGAGGAATTTGTTAAGGTCAATGCTAATGCTACATTAGTTATGCCTGAGACTGATGCATACAAGGAAAAGTCTGAGTTAAATGAAATTTTAATGTCAGTTACCACCAGTATTAGATTGATTGTTATTTTATGCTCAGTGCAAGTAACAGTGCACAGCAGAAAAGTCTGGGCTAAAATAATTTAACATAACTTAATATTTCAGCAGGCTGTATTTGTTTATGACTTATCTGTAGAGAACATCTTAAAAAAACCCCAAAACAAATACAAGCAAATTAAAATTCAGCAAGGAGAAGGGAGGGAGTTAATCCATAAGCTTTTTGGGTATACATTTATTTAACCATTTTTAATGCAATAAGGATTTTAAATAATGGTTCAAAGAGAAATTTCTAAATAGCATCAGAAAAAACTCTCGAAAGAAAAATTAGTGCTCTTAGGTGATACTTACATTTTTATTTATATACAAGCCTACTCCATATCCACAAAGAAAACAAGTTGTAAATAATGTGGCTTTGTTTGAAATTATCTCATTTCTTCATCTGGTAAACACTTTGGCAGTGAATTGTAGGATGAATGTCATCTTTCCTTTCTTCCTCATTGCTGTTCGTTTTGTGAACACACCTGTCATTTCTGTTCCTTTCCAATTAGATCTAAGGCCACACCAGAGACCTTACTATCTTTCTTTTGAATATAGATATATGGTGCTTTTAGTGTGTTTTATACTGCTTGAGATGTTATAAATGTTATCAAGATGTTATAAATCCCAGCCTGCTCCTCCTCAGCTTTACTAAGGAAGCCCTTTACTAAGGAATCTTCCTGCCATTTAACCTAGAAAAGCTTGTGCTCACTTTCCTCGTTTGTTTGCCTACATCACTGACCTGCTGTGGAGTAGATGGCAAAGTTCTTCTGCCCCAAAGAGACAGGATTGATATTTCCTACCTAAACAAGCAAGAAGATGCTAGTAAATAGAGAGGCAGGGAGAGGTTTATGCAAACCATTCATGGGACTTGGAGTCGGAGGAAATTTCTTGTTAGTTTTATCATGATTTGGTATTTTACTCACGTTTTCATGGGAGCTGACTCTAGCACTTATTTATTGAACTGAGGAGGAAGAAGGAAAAGAATCAATTTTCAGATACTAATAGTTTTTATAAAAAAGTTTTTAGACACAGGTGGGAGAGGAAAGTAATGTCTCAGTGAAAAAAATACATTGTATATGTGAATGAACAAAATTACTGATTTGTTGCTGTTTATGGTAGGATGAATTCTCTTTAAAAGGAAACTTTCTTCAGTATTGAAAAAGGGTCTTACAATTTTCTTCTTATTCTCCCCTGGATACTCTTGGAACAATAAAGAACTTTATTTTTCTATTAATTTTTCTATTAAAGTATTCTATCTTTCCTTTGTGCACAGGATGAGCAGAATGCCAATTAGAAAGAGTTCTTCAGTGGAAATCTTTTTTTTCTCTCTTTTTTTTGAATCCGTCATTGCCCAAACACAGCTCCTTTTTGATGTAAATACCTTTCATTTAAAAACAATTGTATAAAACTACCAGCCAACAGCATTGTGATTAAAGAGTACAGCTGCTCTCCAGGTTTTATTCCTGTCATCTGTTCAAAAGGCAGATATTAGTAGCTGCAACCAATTGTAGATGCCAATTTTTTGTTTATAAGAAATTTGTTTCAAAATTAAACACTTTTTAATTTGCTAAAAGTTACAATTTAAAGAAAGCTTTGTAGTAGCAAAGGTTAAGTAACTCAGGCTATGCTCTTATTTCATTTAGTTTTATCATCTATTTGACTTTGTCATGTTAAGAAGCAAAAAGCTTTCGGAACCAAATGAACCACTTGAGGATTAGAGACTGCAGAACTGGGTGTAAGATGAAGACATCTATATGACTGAAATACTCTGCTCTGTGTGTAGTATAACTCCTTTTAGGCATGAGACTATTTTGGGAATGCCTATAATAACCAAATATAATAACCAAAGCTGACTCTTCAGTTTGTATTTTGAAAGTGAAGCAAATCTTTAGTAACACATAGTTCTTCCAAAGCTGATACCAACCTCTTATTCAACATTTTACACAACCAATGAAATTATTGTAGGATTATAGAATAATATCAGTTGGAGGGGGGAGACCTCAAGAAGTCTCCACTTCAACCTCGTGCTCCACAAGGGTTGGCTATGGGGTCAGACCGGGTTGCTCGGGGTTTTCTTCGGTCTAGACTTGGAAATCTCTCAGGCTGAAGAGAGGTAACCTGCTTCGCTGCCTAACAGTCCTCGTAAGTAATTTTTTTTTTCTTACTTCCAGATGGATTTCCTCAATTAAATGATGTCTGTGAAAATAAACCCAAGAACTTGGGCATGGTTTAAAAATCTCATATTCGATATGTTTCTTTTTATATAGCAGTGAAGGATGCAGGACTCAGCTCTGAGGACACACGGGGTTTTGTTTGAGTTTTTTCTTTTTGCTGTATGTGGTGGTTTGTTTTTTGTTTGATTTTGTTTGGTTTGGTTTGTTCGTTACCAGTTATGTGTTTATATGGAAAGGCAGTATTGTACTATAATCTTATATTATTTGGTAAGACTGTATAGAGAACAGTATTAACATGGATTTCCATTTGCTTAATGGCATGGCATCTTGGAATTGGTTCCACTAGTTTCTTGACTACAAAGAAACAAAAACAAACAAACAAACAAAAGAACTTAAACCACTCAGGAATGTCTTTAAATAAACCTTATTTTATACTGGTACAGCTTAGAGCTTTACTGGCTCATTAGAGTTTCTAGACATTGATCCTTCCATGTTAGAAAACTTTGGTATGTGCTGGACATAGTGTTACGTGTCAGAAATGATTATTTTAAAGACACTAAACATTTCAGAGATCAGTACATCTTCGGAATCCTGGTGGAAATAAAATAGTGAAGAGAATTAAATGAGATTAAGCTGTCAAAAAAATCTTAAAAATTCATGAATGAAACTGCTGTTTATTTGCTAAATGGTGGGGGAAGAGTTTATCATTGTGATATCAGAAACAGAATTTTTTTTTTCAATTGTTTGTGACGATTTTTACTGGCTTTCCCATACTTTATTTATTGCTTGTCAACACTTCTTTGGTTGTGATTTAATATTTGAAGGAGAAGACATGTCTTATATAATTATAATTTGGATTTTTACTGTGGGCTGCAAGGAGGTTGAAGCAAAGACAGACTTGCATTTTTTTCCCTCCTAATAAAAGGGTCATGATATATATTGGGTGAAGCCAACAGCTATAATTCTCTGACATTATTTCATTCATTTGAAGCCTGAACACTGTCCTGGTTTTTCATGATGATCAGTTACCTATCTATACTGTATTCCATTTCAGTGTGTATTTTTTCTCAATTAGATGCAGATCATTTGATATTGAATAATATTTATGCATCTCTAATACCTATTGCTGTGTATTTTCTAGTATGCACGTCTAAAGGCTAACCAAAATGATTAAAACCAAAAGAAAATTAGGTACTAACAGTCCTTCTGAATTCGAATATGACTGTCAAAGCGAGTCTCAGATTTAAAAGAATTCTCTTCAGGAGAAAAAAAAAGGTCACATGTTTCTAAGTGAAAATAAGTGCATGCAGGTATTATATATTGCCAACCATAAAAACCCGAAAAGGCTGCTAAACATTCCCTCTCACCTCCCAGATGTGCAGGATCCTACATATATTTTTTTATGGCAAAATCTCTAGCCAATAGTAGAAGATGCTTAGGAAATACCAGGGGAAAACAGATTTCCATCTGTTCATGTTCTCGGCTTCCTGGGATACTGCAGTTTAGGATCTTCTTGCACTAGAGGACATGCTTTTCTGCACCGTAGTCTTGGAAAGATTTTTCTGCCATGAATTTAAGTTAATTTTCTTATGGAATCTGTGTCTGTTGTTTGTCAGCCCGAGCTGTCTGTGATAATGGCTTGCAGCATTTGGCTGTGCATTGTGTAGAAAAAGGACTCTCTCACACCCTTCATTATTTAGTGATTTCTTATAATGGTTTCCAGTTTTGCATTGTGAGCAATAGCGAATTGCTTATTTACTCGTTAAGTAATAAAGATGATATACGCTGCCGTATTCAACATCAAAAATGTTTTTAAAAAAATTTAAAAAGCTATGTTAAGCATTAACCAGGCTTTGAAGTGGAAAGGTCTTTATCAAGTGAAGCTAAGTGTAAAGGAAGTATGCTTGATTATTTTTGAAAAAAACAATTTATCCAGTTTAATATTATTATGCATTGTTTTTAGACAGTGGTGATCTCAGCAAAAAGTGCGATTAACTTGAAGCTGACAAATGTTATTTATATGAAAATCTACTTGTATTTAGGAGTGGCATCATCTCTCATTGTTCCTGGGATAAATGCTGCTTCAGCAACACTTGGCAAATGAGAATTTCCACAGATTTGCAAAGTACTGAAGGTCCATTGTAGTGATTATGCTTTTGTTTCTGCTGGCTCTAACTATTGAATGGAGTAAGTTTATATTTGAAACAGGATGAGATCTTGTACCCTGCCAGTTGCAGAGCTCCAGGTGACTGGTGGTAACTTCTGAAGCAATAGTAAGTTGTTTGCCTTTGATCCGTAACCTTTGTCTCCCCAACTGGACCACAAGTCCTTATGTACTATGCGAAAAGTGTTGAGAAAGGTCTAATTTTGGTTTTGCTTCTCTGAGAAGGAATGCATTAAGTGGCAAAAAACTGTTTGAAAGACACCACTACGTATTAGGAAGAAAAATTATTTTTGAGAAAACTTATCTTTGACAAAACAGCATCTGAAAAACAAGGAGAAGTAAATTAGCTGCCTGTTTGTACAGACACCAACACCTAAATAACTACATCTTCTGCATAAAGACTCTAGAAAAATTGAAAAACAGGGCTATGGGGGTAGTCAGACACCTAATATAACTAGAATTAATACACTTCTCATCTCATGTCTTAACTTTGTACAAGTTTTTCTTTTATGTTCTCATAGGTCAACTCCTCTCCTTCCTCAAAACTCACAAAAATGCCCTTGAAAAGGCAACTTTCCTTCCTTCACAAGGATTTGTGTACTTGAAGCTTTCTCCATCCTTATGCTTTCAATCTCACATAACAGTTATCAGTTTAATGTATAGCTTAGGAAAATGATGTTGTCTTTCAAATCTGTGCTTGTCAGCTGTTTTCTGAAAAGAGGTGGCAGTGTCTTCTGAGCAGATTGCATTCATTTTAAGAATTATAGGCATATGGTGAGCATCCCAAGAGTTTTAGCATAACGTATTTAAACCAAAAATGTTGGTGCCTCATCATAGTCATGTAGTTATTTCACAGACTATATTCATAAAATAGTTATATTTCAGTATTCATAATGCTACTACATATAATTTCTATATCCATTATCTTTCTATATAATGTAGCTTACAAGAATCCTATTTTCAATATCAGTGGAGATGCTTTTAACATTTCTGATAAAAGCATAAAGGGAAAATTAAAGTCTAGAGATTTATCTTCATAAAACTATATAAAACAGTCAAAAGAGCTCAACAAAAATAAGAGCAATACAGTTTTTTTTCTTTTTCTTCCAATGGGTGGGAAGTTTCTAGACATTTACAAGTGCCATTTGGAGAAGGAGACAATAATAATATCAAGCTATACTTGTTTTCAAAACTGTTGCTAAAACCTAGTTATATTTTTTTAGGTGGGTATTTGCTGCTTGAACTAATGTTTTTATTGCAGTAGCACCTGGCCTGTAGCTGCTTCTCTGGAAGGGTTGGAAGGGCGATGCTTGTAGTTTAGGCAGCTGAATTCCATGTCTAGTACTGCTTCAAACTGTTTGTCAGTAATTAATCTCAAGAACATTAATTACCTGTAAACATTTTTTTTCATGTTGATGATTAAAACACAACAAAGTCCCTCCCTTCTTAATTTATAGTAGGAAAAAAGAGAATATTTCAGCAAGTTACTCAGTTGTAGCAAATGTACACAAGAGATGTGTGAATTTTCAAAGAGCAAAAAGAGGCTGTCATGTTTATACAATCACAGTATCTTGCAAATGACCTGTAGATGCATGGGTTCAATTTTAGAAATGGGTATCAATTTCATGTATCTCATTTGTTCTTTATAGAATAATGCAATAATTTTGTTCTACATTAATTACCTGTGTATTCATCCAGTGTTTTCTATGTTAACAATAGATTAGGATTAAACAACAGTAGGATTAAAAACAGGCAGGAAAAGCTTTTTTAAGTCTTACATTTTGTGAAGAATGTGAAGACTTTAGTATAGTTCGAATTCTGAGCTATAATATTTGGAATTCTTTTGTGACAGTAACCACCTCTGACTTGACTGGGTGATTTAAAAGAGTCACTTAAGAGCAAGGATTCAACAGGTAGAAGAAATTGCAATAATCTAGCGATGAGAGAAGAAAACTTAGTGTCAAGATTTGCTGTTGAAATTAATATCTAGAAAAAGTAATGGGAAGCTTTGTTTCATGACAGCTGGTTAGCACAGAACATGATTTTTCCAGGCAAGTCTCATCATATAAAGCATAATGACTGAGTACATTTTTAGGCCTTGTAAAAAATAACAACAGCTATTGCTAGGCATGCACCCAGAAACGGATCACAAAAACATTGAACCTGAAAAGCAGGTAGACTGTTTCATGATTTCTTGCTTCTATGCAGGATTTCTTCTTCTATTTCTAAGGGAAAAAAGAAAAACAGTGCACAAGTCTTAAATTAATGGAATCTGACATTGCTATCCACCTTCCATTTCTCCTAAAGTCTAGTTCAAGTGAGCCACAGATGTCCAGAAAGACCCTGCAGTGTTATGAGTTCAGAAAAGCTACTGCAGAATGCTTTCTCTTTAACTCACCCAGAACTTTGCAGCAGTAATGCAAAGATTATTGGAACCTTAAAACATCAAAATTGAGTTACAGTTTTGAATCAGGCTGTGGTTGCTTTCCCTTCTGCTTCACTACCATGTCACTTCATCAGTGACTGAGAGCAGAAGTGACCAGCATCCTTCTGTAATTAGAGCAGTGCTGTTAAGCAGGGTCCTCTGAAATCCACAACCTCCATTAGCCTCTTGGAAGTGTGTCTAAGAGAAAGTTTCGTTGGCAGTACTGACTGTGTGCATTAACATTCTATTCCTTTAACTTTTTCTGAAGACGGGAGAACAAAACCACTGAACTTCATTAATTAGTGAGGGTGGCCATGGAGCTAAATGGGAGAAATGAGGCAAAAAGTATCCTCAAAGGATTTCTAAATAGGAAAGAATTTTAAAAAAGAAAAATAGTATTAAACGTAAGTTCACACCCCAGTTTCCACAACAGTCTGCGCTGTTGTGAATTGACAAACATTCAGTTAAGATAATCTCAGACATTTGGTCATATTATTTAAATTTTCTCTGCTTTAGATCCCCATTACGGACATTTTGTAACATAGAGAAGTTAAAGTCTAAAATCAATGTTTCTGTACATTATGTTAAAGCATAGAGTTCTTCCAATCTGGAATCCCGTTGCTCCCTTTGTGACTCCATGTGACAGTAGCACATCCCCCATTCAGGACATAAGAGACCATGTCTTCGTGTATATCAAAAGGAAACATGATAATCAGCATGAGTTATGCCACAATTTACTTTGACCTCCTGGTTGATGGGGATGAAGGCTTGTTCCATTACAAGAGAGAATTCTCAGAGTGAGACAGGATTATTAACCTTCTTACTTCTGCTGGCTGTGCGAAGTGTGCCCACCCTCCCCTGACACTACAGCTTAGGCTCCTTTTCTCGTTTGGGATTCGTCACCTTCAGCTTCCTCCTCTGCCGTACAAGGGTCCTTGCACCTTGCATGGTGCTGTTGTGCAGGAAGGCAGCCGGGAGCCTGCACTGCCCCTCTGCTCTCTGTGAACGAGCGTTTAGAGGTCGTTTAAGCAATCACCAGCAAAGGTTTTGGCAAAACCAGGTTTAATATAAAAAACAAAAGCACAACAAAGTGTGTTGGCAAGGTTCGCTCTGCTCCTTACTAAGTGATTAAAGCACACAAAGAAATAGCAAAAAAAATTCCGAAATCAATCAATCTACAGCCAAAATCAACTCAAAACTATCTATTGAGAGGCCGAGGAGGGGGCGGGGAGAGAAAAAGGATAGGAAAGGGTAAGGATCAAGAGGAATATAGAAGACCCTCCTGTAGAGTCACAAGGTTCAGAGTAGACCCCCGAGCTAAACTGAGCCTAGACCTGAGCAGCAGTTTATGCCTAAAGGCCTAACAGCACTTAACAGTACTTAATCAATAAGTTAAACAATTTGGAAAAGGATTCATATAGAATTTACTATACCCCAACAGTAACTCTCTTACAGGCCTGACTGACTTACACATCTCAAGTACTTAAGAATCTATGAGAGTAACATTCCTGGTATGTTTGCTGTAGCACATGCACAGTTGTGTGCACACAGATACAAAGAGTCTGTACAACGTACCTGTGAAAACTTCCCTTTGAATTCAGTAAAATATTCACTTCAGATGCCTTTGCATCTTTTCAACAGGTGAAGGGTTGAGCCTTAAGGAGTGGAGGTGTCATCCCAGGCTCTGTCATTGGTGTTTGTTGGTGATCCTCCAAGTATAGCAAACGTGAGAGTTTGCTGAGAGGTGTCCCACTCAGAGGGAGATTGGGACCTGCTCGTGTCCAGGAGAGCTCAAAGGGTCTTATGTTGGACTGCTGTTTATAGGGTTGTAAGAGAATTGCCTTTATTCATAGTAATTTTCTTTGAAAGTCTGATAACAAAAATATTAATTCATTCGGGTTGTTTTTCAGGCAAGAGAAACGCGTTTCCAAGGCTGTTTGTTAAACACCAGGAGCTCATTAGGCAGCAGTAATTCCAGGAAGCAGACAGTGGTTCTGATAAGCTCAAGTGAGGCTGAGCCCAGGTGCTGTTTGTCAGGCCAAGGCCTAATGAGCATTTCTGAGATCAGAGTGCAGCCTGGGGGTGGAGGATGCACCACAATGCCATGCACTAGTGCCACGCTGCCGGCCTTGGCACTCACCATGCCTGGGCCCCTTGGAAATAATTAATTTATGGGCTTTTTGTTTTCTTCAAGGGCAAAAGCACAGTTCTGTGCAACAGTTGCACTCTTTGTGTATTTTTCTTTATTTGCTGTTACAATAGTTTATCTGAGGACACTTGGAGGTGGTTGTTCTTCATGCTGTGCTGAACCGGCAAGAAGTCAAAGGAAGGTAATGGTTCATTTATGGAATTTGATTATTTCTTCAAAATATTTCTCATGCTGCTGTTCAGAACTTCCACTTAGCTGACCAAAATGTCTTCTGACATGCCAGTTTTAAGGAAATAGCTTTAAAATTCTGCTTATAATTGGTAATCTCTTCTGGTCTTCCTTGGAAGTGTAGTCCTAGCAGCTCATTCGAAGAGACATTACACAGGTGGTGCTTTGAAACTGAGAGCAGGAGAACTTTCAGATATGCTAGTTAGTGTGATAGGAATTCATTTCATTATGTCAGAAAAATAAAACTTTGAAAAGAATTAATTTCAAGAGGCATACTTTTGAATTCACAAATTGATGAATTATTGATTATGCCTATCAATGCAGAAAACAAATTAAAGATAAGGGAAAAGATTATTCAAAAAGCTGTGTTCATGCAAAATGCATTATAATCATGATATAAATACTCAGAGAAAAGCTAAAATATTTTTAAAAGGCAAGACAGTCACACTGCTTCTGATCCATCTTTCTGGCAGTTGTTAAGACAGCTGCTATACATGAAAATGCATTTTGAAACGGTGCATGGATATTTGACAGGAGAAGAAGCCTTATGTTAAAACACAAAATACAAGAACATGAGAGTATGAAATTAATTAAAAGTGAAAAGGAGGTGGTTCTTTCTAAACAGGCATGTGTGCAAACAAAATGTGTTTGCAGCATTCAGTCCCCAAAGAATTTGGTTATGGAAAGAGGCAGGCTATGAACATTTGAAAAGTGCACTCTGAAAGTGATTCAACTATTCAGTGCAGTGTGATGATGCCCTCTTGGGAGTAAAATAATTTTAGGAGGGAGACTACATCAGTCCAAAGACAAATCATGACCTTATTCCCATCTGTTATTTGAAATAAGTTCCCAAAGTCCTATCATCCCCCTTTTTTTCTATATAATAAAGTATTTTAAGTGAACTCTTTTCAATGTAACTGGCATAGCTTCATTTTAATTCTACATTTTTACTAGAAATGTCAGTTATAATTAATATATTTAGGCCAAATACTCCTTTTGACAGTCAAAATATGCTTTTAAGTATGTCCATTTGTCTTCAGTGTCTTTCAAAACAGTCTCAAATAAAGGGATTTGAAATCTTGTGAAAAAGAAAATACTTTTAGTTTGTGTTTATTTAATTTAATTCTATTGAAGTGGAAGCCACCAGAGCATATGACAGTTTTAAGGGTGTGAATTTTATAACTGTGTGTACTCATCTGTCTGACATAGACACACATCAAATTATTATGCATAAAATCTGTCTCAACTAATTAGCAGTCTCAACATGTCTCCTGAAGTATAAATGAATTATTAAATATTGGCCCAGGACTGATGAGGAATGATTGAAGTGAAAGAATCACTTCTTTAGCCATTATGGATGAGGATTACAAAAACAGGAAGATAATTCTACATTATAAAAAAAAAAAGAAATAAAAGGAAAAGTATGATTTGCTTGACTTCCAGCTGAACTCCCCAAAAGAAGCATTCTACATCTGTTCCTTTGACAATTCTGTCAAAAGGAAGCGATGGTTTGACATAGAAATAAAAATGCAGACTTCTGAGCTAATCCTGTAGTAATCAAACTAATTTTTACATATTTGCTCATTATAGAGTGAAATTTTCGTGAAGTTCATATGCTTTTTCAGATACAAAAAGTCATAATTTGATCTCTGTTACTTTTCTTGCCCAGTTTTGGAAGGAAAAAAGGTAAAACCTCATAGCTTTGGATTTTGGCTTTATGGTTGTGCTGTGCAAGGCTATCCTCCCTATTTCATGCTCATTTGGTCACAGAAGCATATTTTTCTCAATAAAATGATGAACTCTGATATAAAATGACTATTTTATTAAATATATGAAATGAAGGGCCAGACTGTAGCAATGGAACAACATCAGAACAAATTGTGACTTCGCACTTTAAGCCTGGTATCTCACCAGGGGTCATTGATAGGACCCAATTCATCTCAAAATCATAGAATCATAGAATCAACCATGTTGGAAAAGACCTCTGAGACGATCAAGTACAACCCTTGATCCAACACCGCTGTGGTTTCCAGACCATGACACCCATGCCACATCCAGTCTCATCTTAAAAACCTTCAGAGATGGTGAATCCACCACTTCCCTGGGCAGCCCATTCCAATGTCTGATCACTCTCTCCATATAAAATTTTTTCCTAATATCCAACCTAAACATCCCCTGGCAGAGCTTCAGAAAGTGCCCTCTTGTCCTACTGCTGGTTCCTGGGAGAAGAGACCAACCCCCACCTGGCTCCAGCCTCCTGTCAGGGAGTTGTAGAGAGTGATGAGGTCTCCTCTGAGCCTCTTCTTCTCCAAACTAAACAACCCCAGCTCCCTCAGCCTCTCCTCACAGCACTTGTGCTCCAGACCCTTCACCAGCCTTGTTGCTCTTCTCTGGACCTGCTGCAGCCCCTCCATGTCCTTCCTGAGCTGAGGGGCCCAGAACTGGACACAGCACTCGAGGGGTGGCCTCACCAGTGCTGAGTACAGGGGAAGAATCACTTCCCTGCTCCTGCTGGCCACACTGTTCCTGATCCAGGCCAGGATGCCATTGGCCTTCTTGGCCACCTGGGCACACTGCTGGCTCTTGTTCAGCTTCCTGTCCATCCAAACCCCCAGGTCCCTTCCTGCCTGGCTGCTCTCCAGCCACTCTGTGCCCAGCCCGTGGGGCTGCTGGGGGTTGTTGTGGCCAAAGTGCAGGACCTGGCACTTGGCCTTGTTGAATCTCATGCCGTTGGAATCAGCCCAACTCTCCAGTCTGTTCAGGTCCCTCTTGGTGTCATCTGCAAATTTGCTAATGGTGGACTCAGTCCCCTCATCCAGACCATCAGTAAAGACATTAAACAGAACTGGGCCCAACACTGATCCCTGGGGGACACCGCTGGTGACCGGCTGCCACCTGGATGCAGCCCCGTTCACCACCACTCTCTGGGCCCGACCATCAGCCAGTTCTTAACCCAGCACAGAGTGCCCCTGTCCAAGCCGTGGGCTGCAGCTTTTTCAGGAGAATGCTGTGGGAGACGGTGTCAAAAAATGTGCACTGTCTTTGAAGTAACACCACCCGGCGCCTTTGCCTGTTCGAGTAGCTGATCAAAAATCTTTTTGTCACTATATATTTTGTGGAACAATCAGTCTGAATCCCTCGAGGTGTGATCTTTCGTGAAGAAATTGTGTTTCACCAACAGTAAACGGGGTTGTGAGTTTCAGATGGATGTTTGTCTAGGGCAAAGAGTTCACCCTGTAAAACGTATCCATGCTGAAAAATGCATTGCACAAGAGAAAGATGTGTTAGGAGGAGTAGTTTCAGCATTTCATCACTTCAGATAAGACTATATATTTTAAGGTAATGACTGCTGGTGTAAGTGGCCTTGCATGTTTAGTAGAGTACCCTTGTTCTTACTAGACTCGCTTGATACTTTGTATTGATTTGGTCATTTTATTCATACCTTTGTTAGTCTGCATCTTTATCCTGTTTATCAGTACTGCTTTTACATATTATCAGCTTTAAGAGGAAGCACTCAAAAAATCACAGCTCCTGTAAAGTAATTCTGAATTTGTTGTGCATCTTAAGAAATTCAAAGCCACGAATGTTTTTAACTCATTTCTTACATGTGTATTTATTCTGTGGGAATAAGACAGAATGCTACAGATATTGGAATGAAAATAATTTAGGCATGTTGCTGAGGAAGAAAATACAATTTTATTTTCATGCCAATGTGAAAATTAAAGATGATGGAATTAATAGTCAAATGAATCTTATTTTATATAGTTGTTCCTTGAAATAAGAACGACTTTTAGTGTACTGTAACTTCTGACTAATGCGAATGTCATTGGACACTATTTTCTTTGGACCTTTGAAGTCCTCTTGCTTTGACATCATCTGGCTTCTATGCTGTTACAAAAATATATTGCATTCAGATGCTCATTTCATTTTTAAATGCACATAACCTTATTTCCTCTCTTCAGAATGTTTGCTCTCTTTTGTCTCTGTACAAGCATGGGGTTTATGCATTTTTTTCCTGCTGTGGAGTGAAGATTCATCTTTAGAGTTTCATTGTGTGGATAACATCTACAGCCTTTAGAAAGCATTTATTATTAAATTTATTATTTACTTGGGATGAAGTTAAAGCAGTCTTTTACCCTCAAGATCCATATGTACCCTGATCCTCTTTATTGTCTGCCAGTCTCTAAAAAGAACCCCAAAAAAACCCAAAAAAACCCACTCTCAAAAAAATCAAAGGAGGCAAAACTCCCCACTTTCCCTCTCTTTAATGCAAAAACTGAAACAAAAATCAATGAAATATCCCAAAATTATTTTCCTGTCTAATTTTTTTCAGAAGACATCTCTTTATTTATATATTATTAGCTATTTCTGTTGAAACTGTCATGTCATATGTGAACTGTGTTGTTCTTGTTGCATTAAATGTGGATCAGCTGAGGATGATAGGAAATAATCTTGAGACTTGCCGAGAATTTTTGTCTATTTAATATGGAGATACTAAAAGTTTAGAGGGGTGTTGATATAAATCATAACCTAGGTTAAATGTTCATCTTGATTTAAAAAAATATATTTTGTATTTTAACAACTCTCTAAAGGTGCATGAGATCTCTAAAGAATAACGTAGTAGATTTAAGTTGCTCTTATTTCTGATCAGTTCTGTCATAATCTATGTAAATCAGTAATAGTCATCTAATACCACTTAACTATCTAAGCTGTTAGTTAAGAGCATTATCTGAAATAAAAATGCAGTACAGCTGTCAAAACAATCTTGCTACTCATCTTAACTTTGTAGAATAGGACCTTTTGGACTATTTAATACTTTTCGGTCCTTTTTCTCATTTTCTTTTCTAGTAAGTCTAGAAAGAAAATCAAAATTAATTTAGTTTTATCTCTTACTTAAGTTAAAAACTTTCAGTGCATTTTTTCAGGTTACTGATTCCAGCAAACCTTTTATATAGTTGTTCATGATAATTAATAAATATACTGTCATATTGAGGTGGAAATTGATTTAAAACATTAAATATTCGTCTAAATTTCAGGGTGCTTTTTTATTTGTTTGTTTGTTTTGTGCATGTTCTTTTACTAAATATATTTGGTTTTTGCTTTTTTATCCTAGTAACACAAGTTTGATTACCTGAATGCTATTATATCCAGCTGGCAGAAGATTATAATTTTCCCCTTATTTTCACATTTTCAGCTAGAAACCCCTATGTATTTTGTATTAGCAGTGTATTACTGTGTCCTGGTTCTGGCGTGTGGCTGTGTGGTGTTTAGCTGCCTGATGGGTTGAATCAGCACAGTCCTTTTCCTTTGATTTTTCTCCCCTTAAGTGGAAAACTGAACACTCTGCCATTGAGGAGCTTTCACTGCTGCTGCCATCCCACCAGCCTGTTTTGTCATCCTCTGACCTCATGTCTGGAGAGAAGATACGGGAGCACAGCAATGGAATTCTTTCTGCAATGCAACAGCAGAGTTGCTTGTAGAGTGGAGTCAAGTATTTTGTCAGTCCTGGGCCAAATTTATAGCCAATTACTGAGTCCAGCAGCACCAGATTGAGATTGATACAGTGCAGTGCTTAGGGCTGTGTGGTCCACAAGTGAACAAAACAGAATAGAGTGTCTGCTTTGGCCTATGGAAATCCTTAACGTACAAGCTGCAAGATCTGCACAAAAGATAGCTATAGGCAGACCCACTTTGTTATCTGCGGTATGCCATTCACATAAACCACTTATTAGAAGAAAATAATAAAATGGGAGGGAAAAAAAAAGTCATAGGTAGTCCCATTATGCCCTCATGTTTTCACATTTTTCTTCTAAGGAATTGCATGGAATGCTTTTTCTTAGTGAGCTGAGGTGAGGTGTTTGCAGGGCACTGGGGACAGCGTGTGTTTGAACAGCAGGGAAGGAATGCAGAGCGTTTCATGTGTGGTCCGTTCAAAAATAGTTTGGCTTCTGACCATTTTAGTTGTATGGGGTTTTGGGTTGTGGTTTTTCTTGTTGTTGTTGTTCTTTGGGGTTTTTTGACCTGTGCAAATAAATTCTCCGCCTTTAGAATTTGTTTAGAGACAGATGGTAAAGTGATGACAAGGAAATCATATCTTTCTCTCCCACAAGCAGAAAAACGATGTCGTATTTGGGAACTTCAGGACAAAATGTAATTTTCTTGTAGCTTTTAAGGCATGACTGATTTCTCTGAAGTTGGTATAAACACCAAAAGGCAAAAAAAAAAAAATCTTATTTCTGAATTCTCTTAGTTTCTGATGACCAAGGGATTATAAAATATAAATATAACCTCTATTTAAATTGTAGGGTTTATGAGTCAAGAACAACAATAATAATATATTACTAGGACTAGATAATAGTGTTACATTAAGGGTTTTTTGTTTGATTGGTTTGTTTTTAGTTAAATATTAGAAGGAAAATTCTGTAAAATCTAACGTAGAATCTTATTTCTTTATACATTTTCATTTTGGGCATTTGAACGCTTTATTTTCTATCTTGTGCATGAACAGCAGTTGGCAACTGTATTTCTATCTAGGTTTTGTTATTGGAAACAGTGTATAAATGAGAAAGTTTAAAAACTTGTTTTCAAATCAATATTGGTCAATGAATTTAAAAAAAAATAATAAAAACAAAACAAAAACAAACCCAATAAAAAACACCAAAGAAACCCAAAACCAACAAAAAATCAACACTACAACACCAGCAACCTACTATCCTAAGTTTACTTTTAGTCGGGAACTAAACCAACCACTCCCCTGGAGCTGTCCAGTCACTTAACTTACTGATCTCTCTGCATTTGGGTCCAGATAAAAGGAGACCCTCAGCAAGTCACAATCATGTGGAAAAGGGGAAAAATTGTATTTAAGAAAATCTTTCTCTTACTGTGCTTATTGGTTTATCTTTGACTTTCTTCAGCAGCCCCTGCCTCTGTCTACAGAGGCACTGAATTGGTGAGGCTGGACTCAGTTCTGATCATGCAGGTGAAAGTATGCTTCCCTGAGAATTCATTAATTACACCAGGAAAAAGAAATCTACAGTAAAAGAAAATAATTAAGAAAAAGAAAGATACCTGAAATTCTATTAAAAAACCCAAGTAACAACAACAACAACAAAAGTTTGGTACATATTTTCAGAACTTATTCTATGACAATTTTATACAACAGCCACACTAAAAATGGATGGAGTTATCTTGTGGCTCGTGGATATTTCCCATTGGAAATAATGCAGTGAATATGAATAGGTTTATGTGCCAGAGCAGCACAACTCCTATCTTCTGTGGGAATTTATGATACAGCTGTTAAGCCTCAGACTCCTTGCAAATTTCCCTGTGAATAAAGGATTAGTTTTTGTGATGTAAGTCATTTCGTCCCAATACAGGCAGCGCTTTATTCAGTGATTTTGTTTGCGTAGCCCTGCACAAAAGATTAAAAAATGTTTACAGTGCAATCTTATTGGGAAATTTGCATGTCTTCTCAACCAGCTGCAAAGTTCCTGGAAGCAGAGCACTGAGTGGAGAGGTGACACCCCCAAAGCAAAAGAGGTTTTATGATTAATTGGTTTGTCTCAGAGTAACTGTTTCAGTCCTGGACAAGAGATCAGTTTGCTACAAGGAAGAAGTTACTCTTTCGAACCAGTGCTTAATGTGACACGACGTTCAGACCATCTGTCTTATGCGTAGAAATCCATTAGAGCAGATTTTAAAGGTACTAAGTTGTGATGTTTTTTTCAGGGATAAAAAAAACCTATAAAGTTGTGATCTCTTAAGGGCTAATCTTCAGATGCTGTGAAATCTGTTTATCCTTTTGACTTTGGTGGAGCTCTAAGGATGTGTATCACCTCAGGATCTTGTTCTCTTTCCTGTCTGTATTTCGACCAAGTCAGGTGAGAAATAAATCCTTGCTGAAGAGGCAAGCAGTTTTACTCATCTCTTGATTCGGATAAGATCTGGCACTTTGAAGAATTTATTAGATTTCCAATGTCCTTTGGTTCTCTTTTTATGTATGGCAAACAAGGCTTCCTTTTTTTTTAATTATTAGGTTTTTATTTTTATAAAGAATCCCTGCATGTATTACTAGATTAAATTTAACTTGAATGAATATTTTCTCGACGGTGTTGTCTGTTGTTAAACCACTGTTTGAAAACAGAAAAATCCTCGTCCAACCTCCAATTTGAGAAAGAGGAAATAGCACCTAAAGAATCAGATCAAGCAAGAAACCCTGCTTGACATCAAATTATTCCTAATTGTCTAAGAGTCTTATAAAAAGATTTTCCACACTGCAAAATATATTGGCGATTAAGAATAATGTTGTGGGTCAAAATAAAAAAATAAGCTAACCTGTACGCTTCAGGGAGGAAAATTATAGACAGTATATTTAAATACAAAATAATCGGCTTTTTAAGGGGGGTCAAGAGTAAACGCTTACATAGCCCTCCAGAAAACAAAGCAAACAAAAAAAATTTATTGCAGTACTTTCTTTTGGGCAGTATTTATTTAAACTTAGTTCAGTTGCTTAAAGTATCTGGACAAGATACTCCCAAGTCTCTCGTACAGCACAGGACACTTGTGTTTGAGCCACAGAACCACTCCCAGAATTACTCAGGAATTGGCTTCTGGTTTCTTATTGTTGTTGTTATTATTATTATTAATCGTTTTCATTATGAACTTTTAAATGTTGTAAGTCATTGAATGAGGAGAAAGCCTTCTTTTAATTCCCTGCAATTTAATTTCCAGAATCTTAAATAATGTTTTGTGCATTTTTAATGGATACTGCTTTTAACATGTCATTCTAACATTCACTTTTATGTAGTCTAAGAGTTAATTTAAAAGGGGTTTTGATGTCTTTGCTTTTCTCAGAAAACAGGGCTATAGACTAAGCTGTTTGGATAAGGCAAACACACAATGGAAAATACTAGTATCAGGCCAGAAAGGCACACCAAACACTCCATCAAAATTGAATGAACTGATAATATTGCTCCCTGTAATATGGATGACTTATTCATTCACAATAGAGGGATCTGTCCAAAGATTTGTTCTTCTGCTGTCAGGCAGCAGTTCTTCAATATCTCTGTGAAGATACAGCCTTTCAGAAAGTCATAATCCACTTTACAAATTTTGAGTTTTGTGGGCAATTTTCGTGCTGCCTAAATGATGATGTTCATTCATAACTTGACAGTGTGAAAACCAAACTATTGTTTTTTCAAGTGATAGGTTGCCTGCGTAATATTTTCCTATCACTAATACTTTTGATGTCCTAGAAAGCATCATAAAGGTACTTGGCAGTTAAGACATGTGAAAAGAGTCTGTTTACATGAGGAGTTATACATCACCTGAATTAAACTGCAGTGGAGCAAGAGCAATAAACAAGAAGAAGATAGCTGACTGTCAGAGCACTTTCCCAACACATAAAAATCAGGTTATTGAAAAGGAAGGTACATGAATTATAGTTGCTTGATGACCTGTAATTGGGTTTGGACAAATATTTTGAAGGCAGTCATATTTTAAATATCGAGTACTATTTGTCTCCTAGAAGAGAGATTCTACTACAATCTAGCTGTTCTTTTCTCAAAGCTTTGTAATGTGCTACCACCCTTTAGAGGTAATATATTCCTTATCACTCTAAATCTGTTTGTCAGTTCCACAAAACATAATTTATATGAAAGTTTGTGCTTTTTTCCCCCAAAAGCATTTGCTTTTGAGGTATTATTCTACTTGTTCTAACAACTGTCATTTGTTTCTCATGTAAAATTTAAATATTCTTCCACTTTTCCTTTTACATAATATTGAAATATTGATGGAATAGCATTCACTGGAAGGCTGATATTTCTTCTTGCAATAATTTTCAGTTTTCACGCTAAGTAAGAACTTACTATGTCCTTTCCTAGTATTTTTTTTTTATTTTCAGAAGTGACAAGTAAGACTTAAGTCTTGTTTGAAGCAATGCTTTTCTGTAAATGCATTATAAATTTTCTACTTTGTTTAAAAATAAATCAGATAGTACTTAACTGCTTCATTGGGTGTAAAGAATTGCATGTTATTGCATTTGCCTCCATGTGAGGGACAGCATGTATGCTCATCAGCAACAGGAATTTTGGGGACTCTCTGTGTCCTGTTATCCTCTGTTTTGTTGATTCTTCATTCATCATGTGCAGTCAAATAACAAGGGAATCTAATTAACCAACTATCTGTAAAGAGTAATTATAACAATGAACAGCAATCAAGTAGAAAGGTATATTTTTTATTCTTTAATTACTGTTTTGTACCATATACCATTCCACTACTAAAAGCTTTTATTTTCTATTCTAAGTACAAGTGTAATGTTTCTGCAGAAAATGTTTTCAGATTTCCTTGTATAGCTGTTACTGTTCCCCTATCTCTTTCCTGCCTGAACTGGGAGATTCCAGGAACAGGTTTCACTCAAGAGTTCTTCCTCCAAAAGCCTTTATTCTGAATAGTACCAGGCTGAGGAGCTTCAATTTTCAAGTGTCTCTTGCAGATACCTTTTTTTATTTTGGATTGGCTTGGTTTTGTTTTGTTTTGTTTCATATGCTGGGGTATTTTCAGATTCTATCAGTTTAATTCTCTGATAAATCATCAGTTCTGCTAATTGAAATGAAAAATATTTTAGTAGCAAGCATAATAGATTCCTCATGCAGAATGGAGAAGTGGGGAGAATAAACTATTGTCTCTGGCACCTTCAAATATGATTCCAAAGGTTCGCATGCAACTCTGGAGAAGTCTGTAGGAGCAGTAGGTTGTATGAACATCAGTCTCAGGAAGCCACTGAGACAGACATCCAACAAAGAGTGTAAACCCAAGGGAGTGTCAGAGACTATTCATCCCTTGATGATTTATATTTCAAAAATGAATGTTCTGTCTCTGCTTGGCGTCTTCAGTAAATTTAGTGCAAATAGCCCATGAACACGAGTATGCAAGGCTTTTATATCTGTACACAAATGTTTAGGAAAATGTGTCCTTTTTTTTTAATAATATGGTTTAATGCATTTCGCAGAGTAGAGAAAAAGGTTCTTCATATTTCCTTAAAATGCCTTTGATTTTAACATTTTATCATTAATAAAAACTAGTAATGCTTCTTTCTAGAGGAGTAATAGAGAAACCTATGCAAACCTTTCTGCCTGTGGCTCGCTTCTGATCTTACTGGCTCTTGGATTTATGAAGAGAACCATTTCTTAGCCTTGTGTTTTATTTTCATAAGCTCGTAATTTGCTCATGGTTATTAAGTTATTTTAAAATAATACATCCTTACCATCAAACCCGTACATATCAATACTTCCTCTGTCATCTTGCCCTTAAAACCACCAATGCCGAGGATGGGCAGTCACAAACTGAATGACTTTCTTCTGGCTTCAGCACCTCAGGTCCTTGCAGGGTGTAGTTACAACTGTTCTCTGAAAAATTATTTCGAGAAACCCATAGCAATGATTTCATAGGAATTATGCTCAAAGGAAATCTTCCTGAGCTTTACTGTTGTTTACGAAATAGACTGTGTTCATAGCTGAGGGAATCATTACAAGGAGAAATATTATTTGGGCATGAGGGGCAGAGACTTCTCTTCCATCTGTTCCACCTGTGTGGCAAAGGGTGGAGAGATGTTTCTCATAAAGCTCCTATTGATTACATTTTTTTTCCTCTGGACCAAGGGGGTTGTTAGCCTGATAGCAGTTCCGTGATTCCAAGATTTTTAGAGTTTATATCTTCCCTTCACACCACCAGCCTTACAGTCTTTACCCTCCCACACCCATGCACACCCCTCAGTTCCTGTGGCTGGCATGAGAAAACCCATCCTGTCACTGAAGCAGCTCAGCTTTCAAACAAAGACCACCTCAGATGGTGAGACCAGTAAAGTCCATCTCCTTCCTCAGCCTGTAGAAAGGCCACGACAACGATAGGAAGGAAATGTTGTTCTGTTGCTCTGTCAACTGCTGCAAGGGAAGCCGGTCTTGGAGAAGCTGATACATTTGATGCAGGTCAGTTCCCAGATCAGGCTTTGAAGTTCTCCAGAACATCACTTCTTGATGAAAGAGTTCAGCTTGAGAAGAAATCAACCTTGACAACTTTTCGAGCTAGTAGGAAAAAAAAAAAAAAAAAGATAAATGCTACTGAGAGTGCTCCCAGGAATGCTCTCGATTATTTAAGAAATAGAAAGGAATGATAACACTAATTCAGCTTCTGCTTTTCAAAGGCAGTTCGAAAAATTATGCTGCAACTTAAGGAATTTGGAGAATGTATTTATTAGGTAATTTGAAAAGTAAACATAATGCTAAGTGTTAAACAGGGGGAAGGCTTTATCAACAACTCCAAAACTGAGGCAATATGTAGAAGTTTTGCCTGAGTAATTAATAACCATTATTTTTTGCCATTATGGAAAAGTGAATTTAAGGCAGTGAATTGAGTGAATTTAAAATTGTGTGTCTAACAAAGCAAATGAGTCAGTCTTTGTAGTTTAACCCTAGGCTTCAGATTGTTACAATACTACACAGAGAGTCCAGCTGTGTGGAAGCTTTCGGTGAATACATTTTCTTTAAACTGTAATCCTATATCAACTCCCAGTAAACTGTAACAAGAGTAGATTCAATCATCAATTATTTGGAAAAAAAAAGCGCCCTTTATTGGTTGTCTGCAGATCATTATTTTGTCAAAATGAGCAGACGTGAAGGAAAGGGGGTAATTTTGATGCCAGCATTCCAGTAGTGCTGCAGTCGGCCTTGCTGTGCATAGCAGTGAGCTGAAGAGGTTCGTATGAAAAGCAAATTACTGTGCTTTTCTGTAGTCTTCATTAGGGATGTACTTCACCAGAAGAAGAAAAAAAAGACAACAAGCGGGAATGGTACCAGCTTTGCAGGCTGAATTGGTATTCTGCTGTGCGCAGTGTTTTTTACTCCCTGGCAGCAAGATGACTTGTTTTTTCCAATTTTTGATGGTAAAGGGTCAGGAAACAGTATTAACTAAGGCAGGCAATTAGAAAAAATTAAATTGAAAACTTTTCTCTGCCTTGCAGAAGTCAGCGTTGAAACCATCCTTTATTGCATAAGACTGATTTATCATTTCACTCTTAAGTGATTTCCTCCTCTCCCCCACCCCCACAATGATAAACCACAAATGCCACATGCACTAAAGATATTATTTGATTCTCAAAGTTGTTGCTTTTTATTAAGGTGGGAAAATACTTCTTTAAGCACATTTTGAGATGTTCCACATATGTTTATTTCATATGTGCAATACGCCTTGCCATGGCCTTTGTAGCTTTTAAGGAGTGGATTTAGATGTACAAGGAATAATGAAATATATTTTTTTCTGAGCTCTATGTTATCCAACAACTCAGTGCTCTGAAGAGTATTTTGGGAAGTCAGTATGGTAGTGGATGCAGCAAAACAGAAGCACTGGCTTTCTCATTACTATACTGTTTTGTTTTTCTCTGTTAGGTGTAAATGGCACAAGTGATATACACTGATTTTTTCAAACTTTTCTGTTCTTGCATAGTGAATGACAAGGTTATTAAGAAGTATTGATTAATGCCAATGGGACCTTTGGAATTCTTTATGTTAAAGGTTTTATTCCAGTGCAAATTTCACCTTTACAAATTGCAATATTCTGATTTCTCTATTTTCTAGGAAGATAGCTTTATAGAAATTACTGGTTTTCATTTATTTGCCTTGTTTCCATTCTTGGGTCATGGAGGAAGTAAGAGTACTTTTTACCTCTTCCTTGTATTAGGATTTAGATTTAGTATATGCTGAGGTAGACAAATAATAACCAGATCAGATCTTCTAAGGTTCAGTCCTGAAATAACTGATATAGTCTATTTTTTCACTGAGTACTCTCCATACCTGTATTAATGATTTTATTTACACCTACCACACAGACATATGCCTTGAACACACATTTTGAAAATATAAAGCATAAAATTAAGGAAGGAATACTTTTGAAAGAAGTGTGTTTGAAGAGGAAATCCTATCAGTCTTAGATAAAGAACCTATTAAAAAAATACATAAGAATTTGATAGTTTGTGCTATCAAATATAATCTTTTTCTGTAACCATAGGAACTAGAATTGTATGGTATTCCCCTTAATGCATTTGGGGGGTGTTCACTATGGGCAAAGAGTGCATAATTAATGTACATTTGTTGTTATTTTATGCTAAAACATGTTGTTACTGTTTTCTTCGGAAGAGTCCTCAAAACATTTGCTCCACTACATGAGATTTAAATCAAATTTTTGAACAGGATTTAAGGGAGGAATTTTCTTACCATGATTGAAAAACAAAATCAAGTTTTCCATTTATAACTGAATACTTGTTTTGAAAAAAAATCACCTTTAGATTTTATGGATACTTTCTATTTAGAAGCCTATTGCTGTAAGAAAATTTATGTGCTTTCAAAACTGACATCTATTAGTTACTGAAGATACTGTTTCCTCATTAGTTTTCCTGTATAATTAACCAGAACTTGAATAGATGGTTTTATCAAAACTTGGTCAAGGAAACATTTTTACGGTCTGTGCTGTGTATAACACTGTGCAAAATGATATGTGCATTCTTTAGGAAAAAAAGATAGTGTCTTACCAGCTTCTCTTTTAGTTCTTTTTGTCACAGATTGGTCTTAAAAATGGGATACTCTTTTACTAGCTTGTCTGTTTATAAATATGTTGCTATTAAAAATTCAAACCAACTTGCAATGCACAGCACTACTCTGATACTGTAGTTATATTATGTGAAAAAATTACTGCAAACTTTGTCCTGTATTAATGTTGAAAAGGTTGATTCTCCCTTTCCTCCAGATTTCCTTATCTTGCGCCTCTGAACCAATAATACATACCAGTCTTCATCCATTTAACCTAAGTATGGAGTGATCATCATATTACCTTTTCACTTGTTAAAGCCATTTTTTTTAGAATTTCCTGGTTTAATTATATCTTACTACATTGTATTAACTGTAAATATTTAAATATCCTCATGCCTTTTAATCTAATGGTTTAAAGTTAAACAGAGTTTTGAATTTAGGAAATTAAAAAGTACCCCTGTCAATTTAGTGGCAGCAGTTTATTTGCCTTTAATTTGGTAGTCTTTTGTGATGATAAAAGCAAATCAAATTTTCCTTCATAGATAGTGTTTATGGTACATCTATGCATGGATGTATGGTATTGAACATACGATAAATCTCCATATGACCTTTTTTTCCTATTTTTTTTTCTTTTCTGTTGCTTTGTCAATGAAAATGTAACTTTGCTTCACTGTTTGTTCTCCCTACCTATTATTCTCCCTCATTCAGTGAGGTTACTTTGTATTTAAAAAATATTGAAATCTTTAGAGTCCTTAAGCTCTAAATTCAAGAAGAAGTACTTGTTTTTGTAAGTTGTTACACAAAATTAACCTATAGAATAGGTTTAGAGGTAATTCCTATTTATTTATTAAGTATTTTGCTATGTTTTGAGAGGAGGACTTGCAAAATTCAAACCCAATTAACAGTTTCTTACTTTGCACTTTTTTAATGAGTTTTTCTAGAGATAACACCTCTTAACTTAGAACTAAATACTATATTTTAGTGCAGTTCTAGTGGAATAACAAAAAAACTTCATTAGACTTTGTATGTCTTTTATACTTTCTTTAAGACCTGGTTATTTGTAGGACTATTTTTTATATTTTAGGGTTATACAATTTGTTAACTATAAAACAAATCCTGGGGGCGAATGAAAGGACATTCAACTGAATAGGAGTCACTTTTTATGGGAGATAAGAGGAAATAGATTTTTGTTTTAAAGACGATCGGTCTCTTTTGAAAAACAGAAACCACTAGCTTCTGCTGTAAGTCTACACATTATGTTTTAATATGTTTTCTTCCTAGAATGTTTTTAAGGAAGAAGTTTCTGGCTTTGGGGGTTTTTATTGTGCCTTTGTTTGTTTGTTTCAAAGTGTATTATAGAAGTGTAATTTTTTACGTTCTTTGAGTACCTTGCAGTGGTTTGCAGAGATATTTCTATGTCTTAAGGTAGAAAAATAATTCCTCCACACACCTCTCTCCAGACGCAAGCACAGGCTGTTCTTTGGCAAATAGTCTTGAAGTTGGAAACTACTGAGGAACTTCATCTTCTGTTTTATCGCAAAATATAGCCTACAATGGATTCTATATAAATACAGCTTCTCAAGTAGCCAGTGTCTCCTCGTGGATAAGGTCTGCTGCCCAACCTCACAGCAGACCTGATGGCTACCAGCGGAAATGTGACTTGTTTACTTGCTATTTACACTTTATATTCCCGTTCAGTGTTATTTACTAAGGAGTTCCTGGACACCTTACAGGCACAAATATATAAAGATAAATAGATAGAGGAATAAGTTAATGCTGAATTCCTCTATCTGTGGTTTCCACCTGTTAAAATTAGAACCAAGTGGTAAAATAAATTCAGCAGAGTCCTTCTGGAGTATTACATTTTGTAATTAAACTAAGATATTTGTTACAACTTGCAAATACAATTGATTTTCCTTTTAGTATCACATATTGAGGAATTTTCTATTATATTTAATTCATTAATAAGCCATTTGACACATTTCTAATAAGAATCTGCATCCTTTCACTGTATCTTACCCTAACAGTGTTTAAACAAGCCACCTCTAAATAGGAAAAGCACTACAAGTTTCAGAAGGGAATGCTGAGCCCAAATTTGCTCCATTTCCCTCTCTGTCTCCTGAGACTCTTGATGACTGTTCTCAGATGCTTAAGCCATTTTTCTTTTACTGTTTTGCCCTATTTAAAAAAATAAATCACCTTGCACAGTCTATACAGACATGCCATTTAAACTCGGGATTATATTTTTCTTATCCAACATTTTAGAATTTAATAGAATTATCTACTGAGTGCTTTCCTGAGAAAATTAAATTCTGGGAAGGCTTCCAGTTCTCATCACCTTTTACTTGTGGTGGCTACCACTATTGAGAAGAAAGATAACATTACTAATTTTGTGCCAGCCTTGGCAAGCTTCCATTAGTTCTAATGTAGTCATGAGATTCCTTTGGATACATAAGCTATTTTTGACTTCACTTTGTAGTCTTTTCCTCTTTGAGTCTTCTCTTCTTCCCTTTTTTTTTCCTTTTCTTTTCTCTTTTCTTCCCGCTTTTCTCTTTTCTTTCATTCCCTCCTCCATTCCTCCATTTCCAAATTCCCTTCCTCCCTTCCACCCCTTTCTCTCATTTTTCTCATTCTTATTCTTTCATGTTTTTTCTGTCTTCTTAATTCTGTCTTATCCTCTGCTTTTGTTTTACAGTAGTCTGGGGATTTATAGTCCGCTGTGAATCTTTGGGTACAATGGGTTTTGGTTGGCTGCACGCTCCTTTCATGCTTAGGAGGTATATGAAATTCTGGACTATAAGGGAAATTCAGTAATGCTTGAAAGGCCACTCTGTGTTTTGCCTTTTACACTCGAGAACACAGAAAAAGTGTATATATTTTTATTTTAATAGTATTTATTTTAATGTGAGCTTGAATTGAGAAGGAACTGGTAAATTTAAACCCTATTTTTCTCACCTCTTTTTTAGCCCACCTTTATGTAATGCAAATGCAAATGCAAATTATAGCTATTATGATATTTAAGCTATGCTTTTCTGGTGACTGTGTACATTAAACAGTTCCGTTCAAAACTGCCACATAAAAATCCATGCACAGTAAAATTCACACAATTTAAACAATCACATTTCCCTGTTATGGAAATAAATTGTTTCCAGATTACTTTATCTAAAGATGTGAAAATACTGGAGATTCGATAGGCTGGTTTTGGCAGTCTCAATCTATGATGCAAGTTTTCATTCATGAGGTTCAGAGGTAGAATAAATTAGTAAAAATTAATACTTTTCCCACTACATAGTCAGTACAAACAACACTTTCTTCTTCAGGCATTCTGGTTTTCCAGAAGTTTTAATACTTGTGAGTTTATTTTAATTCCTACTGCCTGTATTCTCCACCAATATTTGTTACTAGTGGAAAAAAAAAATACAGTAATGCCTTCCTAATATGCACTGGTTTTGTCATCAAAATTGTAAATACTATCAGACAGTGTGGAAGATACAGTGGTAGAGAGATTGGGTTTGTAATGAACTGATAGAGTTTCTGCAATACTCCTGAATTTTGAATTCATGTTTTTAATTTCCAGATATTATAACTGGAACATGCAGAACGAAATATTGCAGCAAATGTTTAGTCTGCCTCTCTCCAGCATGTTCTGCGTGGCTTCCACATCTTCTACATGAGACTGAGGTCTGAACAGGGACATTAAAAAATGTCTTGGCCGATAAAATACCTTTTTTTGTGACTCGAGATCTCCCAGAGAGAGACTCGTGCATTGTTTCAAACATATACAGACTTCTAGAAAAACCTAATTGGAAAAAAATATTTATTGTAAAAGAAAACCTAATAGGTTTTGGAAAAAGCTTCTCTGAGATATCTGTTGCAGACAAGATAATGCATCATGTTATTTTAGAGAATGTGGGAAATTTTATTTAAGTTTATGATTCCAAAATAACCACATTTTGAGACACTGTTCTCACTGATCTATTTTCTTCTCTTTTTAAAATCAGTTCAATTAATTGAAAGTAAACACACTGTATTACTTTGGTACAGAAACTGTAGCTTTAGGGAACTTCTCAGAGAAGCAGTCTGTGGATTGAGATCGATGTTTTCTTCCAAAAACAGATCTGGGCCATTAAGGTGGTAAAGAAGCTGAAACATGGAAGATTAAAATTACCCTAAAATGAAAGTAAAAGTGCACTGTATTTTTATCTAGTGTGCTGAGAAAGGAAGGAAGAAATTTAATGCTTCTGGATGAATGTGATTGCACTTTATCTCCTGCTGGTCATAAAGACAGATTTCAACAGATAATTGTCATGTAGTAGGAATGTAAAATGAGCTTTTGGAACTGTGTTTGAACAGGTAGGAGACTAGTTAACACAGAAGTGACAAATGAGTGGATTGCAGTTCACTTGAAACTCTGAAAGCAAATGAATTTAAGTCTCTTTAAATTTTCTCAAATATGCTTGAGCGTGGGGTTCACCCACTTAATAATAGTAATAATGCTTATAGTATTAGTATCCTAAGAAGAATAAGGTAAATTAAACTTCTTTTTTCCCCCCAGGACACATCTGTCTCTCTTTTAAGTAGCTTTATTTCGATGCTGCAGTGGCTCTATACTTGTACTGAGTAAAGTGTGCTCTGTCTCCTTAGAGTTGTCAGCTCTTCACCTTATCTTACCACAGAGCTTCTGTTTCACTCTTCAAACTTGCCATCATATCCAGCACTCTCTTAATATTTAGAGATGTCTTCACTTCATATATCACCAAAATTTTTGCCCCAAGTGGATCACAGGACTACAATGCTATATGGAGGTGACAAAAAAAGCCAAACAAAACAACACAATAATATAGATAAACAGTGCCTTTTTATGTTCCTCTTTTTGTCAGGTGGAATACACGCCTGTGAAAATGAAATATAAATTATTTTCTAAACCTGCACTGCACAAGGAACATCCTGGAGATAATCTCACAAATAAAGGTGATTCATGTATGTTTTTGCTAAGCCCTTAGGAAAAAAGCATTGCATAGGCATCCTTCTAGAAGGAAAAGTGCAGCACTGCTTAATGAGACTTTTGAATACAGGCACAGCATTAAAATAAAACAGAAAGACTATTAGCATTCCTTATTTTACTTCAGAGGCAGAATATTGTTACATTTTAAGCCATCATCAAATGCACATTTGCTGCTTGGCAGCTGGAGATATCAGATTGTGTGGAGTCGGTGAGGTGCATTTGGGAATGATTTGTCTGAATGTAGTAGTTGACTTCACAGCCAAGGGGAGTTTGTGGCTGGAGAAAAGAGGGAACTGGGGGACTGGACCAGCGTCCTGGCAAGTAGACAGGCTCAACATCATGCCACAGGAGTAACTGCAAGGCAGGAGGAGAACTAGGAATGCACTGTGGCTAACAGGGAATCCTAGATCAGAAGGTTGGAGGAGGAAGAAGCAAATGGAATGATAAAATTCATACCCTACCAAAAGGTGGCGCAAAAAGAGCTGGTGAAAAGCTGGTTACCGGGACTGGCAGTTCAAAAATATTCCACTGACACTATTTCTTTAGATACTTATAATAACAAATGAAATGTTTAACATTCCAGAATCAAACTACAGTTTGTGGAACTGAATTATGTCATATAATTGTGGGTTTGTTTAGTGTTTGCATAGGTTTCTGAATCAGAGTAAAGTGCATAGAAAAGATCTGTCGTCCTGGTCAGCAGAGCAGATAAAACCCTTTTAATCTATTGTTTAGCTCATTCTCTTGAAACCTGACTTACTTTCTCCTAAAGAGTCCACTGGGGTTTTCAGTAACTATTATATTTATAAAGTTTCTTCCCTTTGGGAGGGTATATAAAACCTTTCTTTGAGGACAGTTATGGGAAAATATTTCCAATTAGATGTTCTCAGTCACTCTCAGGCATACTTATGTGAAATAACGTTCAGCCTCTAGCCCATTCCAGAGATTTTTGTCTGCAATGGCAAATTACCTATTATTATACATGCCTGTCTCTTATAATTGTCGTACAAATAATTTTATTTGGGGCATTACAAAAGCATGAGTTATAGTGTTTAAGTTAAAACATAGTTTTGTCACAGATTAAAGTCTGTCCCTGACTTTCCGTCAAAGTTGCTTTTGTGCTGTTTTTCCATATAGTATAGTCACACTACATTATACACTTACTGGCCCTGCAAAAGGTATAAGGCATAAGATAAAGCATAGCTGCTTCAGCTTCTACAAAACTTGAATATTTGCACCAAATGAAAGTTGTCGATAGCTTGAGCAAACAAAATTTAATACATTATTAACTTGCTGTAATTAACTGGCTACTAGCCAATGATGAAAGCAAGAGATCAGATAGCTTACAGTGTTTCAATTTTACTTTATTTCAGTTAATAGCTTTGATAAACAAGCATTTTATACATCGGTTTAGGACTCAAAATCTTTCCCTTACTTGTGCTGCTTCACAGCCTAACAAGAAATTCATAAGGTTGCCGCCTTTCCGTAAGAAAGTGATGGCTCCGCTGGCACTTCTTTCCATGCACTTCCAAAATGTGGAACTTTTCAAGTCTCGCTGTGCAACAGTTTTGATATAATTGTATTCCTTTACTCCCTGAACATGTCATCTCTTACAGGACTCTAATTGGCAATATCAGGGCTGGATTAGTTAAATGGTCAGGTGAATCATCACATACTCTTGGTAATATCTGTTGACTGGCACCAAAAAACTGGCACAGGCAGCAAGGTCCCAGGGATAAAACACGAAATTAGAAAATATGGAAATGTAATTATCTGTGCATGACTTCAAACTACCTGTTCTTGCCTCTGGAGCAGGAGATCATTGCATATATTGTTACCATTTGTACTGGGTTGTTTTCTGGAAGCTGCAGGGATGAAATTGAAGAAGTGCTCAAAAGAGTTCATAGCAGCAAAAATTAGGTCTACTGTGAGACACAATAGAGACCTGTCCTTACCAGCTGAGAAACAGGAATATTTCCAAGCTTTGCCTAACGGTGGGTGGCGTGGGATGAGGATATGTATGCCCTTGCAACTAACTGTCATCTCCTGCACCAGCTACCTCTGTCCTTTTGCTTAAGTAGAAGCAGTGTCCTCTAACCTGCCTGTTATTCCTTGTGGCACTTGCTACAGCAAGAATAAGAGGCATTGAATTATTCCTTTGTTCTTCCTCTTGTCATACCCTCTATATCAAATGTCTGGGGTAATGCCTTCCTTCCTTCCTTTTCTGCTAAAGAATCTCTCCTGTGGGAGATCTTGTTTTGATTATACACTACCTTCTTAAAGCAAGCAGCAGGCAAACTAAACCCCCTCCTACTATTCTTTAAAACCTGAAAGTTGTTAACAAGGTGTTGCTCAGCAAGTCATCTCATCCATACATGTTACTGGCGGACAAAATAGTCTCTGGAGGCTCCTTCCCATCAGTTTGTATTTCTACAAAGTTTCCTAAAAGGAAAATGAGACTTCAGTAGCAGGAAAAAAAAAAAAAAAAAGCGCACCTTCAATGCAGCAATGTCTGGAAGTGTTTGTTTTAATTATGTGTTGCCATGGAAAAAATGAATAGTCCTAATGAAATTCAGGCATCCAAAACACAAAATCAGCCCCACGCTGAATTTCAATTATGCCAATTCTGTTTTCGGTACCTCTGTCTGAACCCTGTAACAGCGTTTTGGGAAATCCCAGCTCAAACCCTTTACAGAGAACTTGTGATGAAGACCCATCGTAGCCTAACAGGTCATGGAGACATAATACTGAGAGCACAAAGCACAGCCTACACTTATCAATTCCAGTATTAAGTGACTGGTTTCCCAAAAAGATATTCATCTTCCAATATCCTGCCTGTTTTGTCTAAATTAAAATCCATTAAATATCCAAATTATCAGAATACAAGAATACTCTGGAAGTCTGAGTTTTTGCTTTAGCTTCAGATCACTAAAGGAGTGACCTTGAAAAGAAATACATCTGCCTAGTCTGTTCTCCTCAGTATTCCATAAATACGTGAAGGAATAAAATGGCTGTCAGAGTTACAAGATTCTACCAGCAGTATTAAATGCACATAGAAGGCTGGAAAGAATGTTTTGCAGCTTTGCTTTTGCTTCCTCCTTGGCTTTTTGAGGTAATGAAGGGACTAGTTTTAACCTTGATCTTCTCTGCAGGATGATTCAGAATTGAATCTTAGTGATGTTTCAGTTCCTTTAATATGATATTCTTGTGCAATGCCTTTATAAAGGATATATTTTTTAATTGCTAATAGAAACAGTAGTATTTATAAAATTTAAATATTGTTTTTACTCTGATGTAAATTTCAAATGATTAATGCTACTTTCACAGGTATTTCTACATAATGGGATGAATACAGAATGAGTTAGAAGGTGAATTTAAAGTTTGGCACCTAAGCTGCATTTACAAAGTAGATTAACCTAAACTAGACAAGGTGCTTCTGGGTCAGAGTAAGAGCTTTGAGTCGTGAACTCTCCTGATTCCTGCTGGGCAGCTGAAGAGGATGTGGCTGGTGTTCATCCTCCCTGTCCCTCAGCTGACAGCCTCTGTCCCAGGAGTGGGGAGGATGGAGCAGTGGCATTTCTACTCCAGAGCCGTGGTAGTCTTAGGGTAAACCAAAGGAGATCTGAGTTTACACGTGAGACAAGGAGCCATTATACCTGAGAAGTCTGATTCACAATCCCTGCAGGATTTAGCTGCAGCAAGTTAAGAAATTAGGCTCTTTAAAGTGTTGGTTTATTTTAACTGCCTGATTGGGCTGGGAGGTGGAACTGCAGCCTCTCCAGCTGTTGCATCTTAATCATGTAAGAGTCACGAATCAAAGCCACAGTGCTTCTCACCTGTGACTTGGTGAAGTGGGGTTAATCTGCATTCCGGTTTATTCACCTATAAAGCCTTCCTGCTTTATACCATTGGCTTGACTTGTCCCAGCTCCACAGCACCCAGTTGCTGGCTCAGAGAGCAGTAGCTTCCTTATGAAGCAAAACTTGTTGACTTTTCATCTATGTCACATCCCAGTCAGGGAGATGAATCACGGAACCATGTAGGTTGAAAAAGACCTCTAAGATTTTTGTGTCCAACCATAATCCAGCATTGCCATGTTCACTACTAGGACATGTCCCCAAGCACTGTATCTAAACATCTGTTAAATGCCTCCAGGGTGGTGTGTCCACCACTTCCCAGGGCAGCCTGTTTCAATTCCTGACCACCCTTTCATTGGCGACATGTTTCCTAATGCCTAATTTGAACCTCCCCTGGTGCAACTTGAGGCCATTTCCTGCTTGACTAGGCCATTTTCAACCCTGACTCTGTTATTGACTGACTCACAGGGTTGAGTGAGAGGTGCTTCAGAGAAGCAATTCAATGGAGAATCCTTAAAGAATGATCTTCTGTCTGTTGCAGAACGATTTGAGCCTACAGAGTGATCCTCTTGTTCTGTATATGTGTCTGTCTGAAAGAAAGATTTGTCTAGAAATTAAGGCAAGGGAGGGGTTGTTCTTGTTTTTTTTGTTTTGTTTTGTTTGGTTGGTTTTTTTAATTATTTTGTTTGCATTGTACAAAAACAGTATGAAGGCTTGGGTGGTGTAAATTCACATCATATCATTCTGAGTTTGAATTTCTTTTCCATATAGTGCAATTTTTATTTTTTTTTTTGAGTATGAGTAACTGAATTCTTGACATGGCATTAAGGAAATGTCAAAGTAGACATTCTTAGTCTATAAGTCATTATTTAACAACTTCAAAGATTTGACAACTACAAAGGAATGAAGCACAAGCACCTTGGTATTGATTTTGTCTTTTGCTTTGTATCTACTCCATTAAATTCTATTGGCATTGACAACTGCTGAACTCTTCTTCAAAATTCTGTGAGCTTTCAGTCTCTAAGGACATCTTAATTTCATTTTCCACACCTTTTTCCTTCTAAAATCTCCGTCATTAAACTATTACTGCAATCTCAAGAAAAATCGTTTGAAATTAAATCAATTGAAGTTTAACCTTCTTGTACCTCTGTGCTGAAAGACATGTTATGGTCACATGCCACTGATGAGTTTATGGGCATTTGCTATCAATGGATTTTTGATATTAGATTTAGTTAACCAAGGAAAGGACTAAGTCACAAATGGCTGGTAACTTATAAAGTTGACAATATAAAGAATAGTTTTTTAAAAGTTTTTTTTTCACCTGTATTACAAAATGCTTGTAATAGTAATAATCGTTGAAAAAAATAAATGTATACTTTTATTTAACTAGATATCATTAGAGCAGTTTATAGATTGCTAGCTAGGAATATATTTAATTTTTAAATGAAGAATAAATAAAAATCAGTAGGCACTTCTGGAAATATCACGTCTCAGTGCAAGACAAGATGACCATCTGAAACTAGAAAAGGGAGAGCATTTTTGTATTACTTTAGATGATGCTGGAAGGGTAACTACTTAGTGCAAAAGTCAGTGACTTTTTCATTCAATTTATCTGCAAAAATAGCTAGGCCCAGGTTGATACTAAGGCAGTGTTCTCATGGATATGCATGTGTACATGCTGTGTGGTGTTCTCCATGGGGACAAGTTAATATACAAAATTGATTTTGGGAAATCTGGGAGAGTTTGTCACCTTCCTTGACTCCAGTGGCTGCATGTGACCTGGCTTTTTTGCCCTAGCCTTCATAGGAAGGGCACCAGGTAAGTGGAATAGAAAAGAATACGGTCTACTCCAGTCAAGTTGTTTGGGTGGTTAACAGAGTTGTCTGATCCCACCAGCTGAGGACTCTCCATGGAAAATGAATCCTCAGCTGATGAGAAGTCAATAGAGCTGGCAAACAGTTTTGCCCTGAAAGCAAATATTCAGGTTAAGCCAATATTTATGGGGTGGTTTAGTTTGAATACTTTGCTTCAGCTGGTTTCTACTCTTTGGTAATTCTCCGAGGAAAGTCTGCACTGCAGCTGTAAAAGCGACAAGGAGTAATCCCACGCCCTGGGGCCAATATTACTCATGGGGCTAAGACTGTAATGGCTCAGACCCCCTAGTGCACATTGGTCTCATCCACATTACAAGTCACTCTGCTCTGGGTCTCCTCCACCTTTTACAGTGTCCTAGTCCATAGACAGAACGATTTTTTTCTTGCTTGAGGTCACTTACTGCATAAAATATCAGGGCACTTTTGTGCTGACCAACTTCTGAAGAAGCAAAATATGCCAAGGTGGTTTTGAGAGACTCTTTCGGGTGACGGGAGGCAGTTTCCTGTAACGTCACCTGTACTGCGTCTTGAGAGCAGACCCGAGGATAAATTGTCTCAAAAAATGGACATAGGTTTTACTTTGTGAAGAGCTGGTTTGTTCATTCCAGAATAGAGTCTGAGATCAAAGTAACAGGTAGTGTGAATGATCTGGGATGATTCAGTGTTCTGTGTCACTTCTAGACGCGTTTTATGTTCAGCGTAGATGTACCTTCAGGGAAGTTTATGAACAATTTTAATGCAGAGGAACTCAGAGATTGCTGCAAACTAGTGATAAAACAAGGTCTTGAGAGTCTGGAAGCTGTGCTTGTGTTGTATTTCTCCTTATTTTAGGGGAAACTGGAGATGGATTTTCACTAAAAAGATATCTCATAATGTAGATATTATTTCACAAACTTTGACCTTTATAATTAGGCAACCAATACAACTTTCTCACTGAGTTCTTCTCACACTGTCCACTTTTGGAATGAGGAATATGGTGCAGAGCAAGTAGTAAACCCAGCGATTTCTCATTCTGAGAGGGAGAGAAGTGAGGTGCATGTTAAGATGAGCAAAAGTAGTATCTCTTCTTGGGGGGTGAGAAGAAAAATAATAGCAGGAGGTGGTATTTTCAGATTATATTTTAACTACCAGGTTCAAGAACTGTCTCTGATTTTAATTTTCTCCAGTTTAATTTTCCCAGCCCTGGAGATACTGTAAATCATCTTCTCTAGTTTTGTGAATCTAGACTCTCACTGCGTTTGCTTTAATTTTTCACATTTAATTTCATATCAACTGGAACATGTTAGGAAAGGATAAGCCTTTATTTTGCAAAGGTTAGGATGAGAGGAATGAAATTAGAACTTTTAAAACTAAGTTTGATCTGGTCAAAAATTATAATTGAAGTTTTTGGTTCAGTTGTAGATGAAACAGTATTAAACAGAGACCTTCTTACAGCTCTAGTTTCAAACTGCCTTCAAAGTTCCTTTTGAGTCAAGATTTAACTGTTCCTTATGAATGTTATCTGTCTGTTTTTATAAGCCAAAGTTGGAACCAGTGAGGAAACACTATAGAATTGTGCAGTAAAGTGTATTTTGAACTACTAATTAATGTTAAAGAGTTTTGTTTGTTTTTGTAATAGTAATACTTAAGTACTACTGGAAACACTTGAATTTCAGCCAAGCACTGTCTGTCTTTCCACAGACTACCCAGCTGTAGTGAATGTAAGCATTGTCATAGCTAGTTTAGGGAAAGTTTCAGAGACCATAGATAAAAAAGGCAGTGCATTTTTTTAAGCTCCATTTTGCCTGCATTCCAGCCAATATGAAACTAAGGTAATGGAAAGGAGACTATAATGTCTCATTTTAAATATGCTTGTCTAATGTAAATAGTTTGAAAAAAGGAAGACCTTCTGATTTGTCCATTTGTAAGGAAATGACCATAATTTTCCAGTTCCTTGATCTTTTTCAGGATAATCCCTAAGGGCTCATTAGACTTCGTGGCAGACCTTTCTGACAGTAAACTTGTAGTAGATATTGAAGTGTCAAAAAATCTCTGAAACGCTTCTAATAATTTAGAATATGGACACTTCTATCTGCCTTTTTTTACATCAGTTTGAGTAAGACAAATAGTTTTAAATGTATCTGAAGTGATTAACTTATCTCAGAATTTTTTTTTTTGATTTCTGAAAGCAGATACGAAGTTGTAACAGCAGCTACCTAACAGAATGAAGTTACTTGTATTGGCAGTTATACAGACAGTTGTGTAACACATTTTAATGGTATTTTTAAATTCAGAGAATCATGAGAATAAATATATCACGGAAATAAGAAACAGATTTAAGGGTGCAATAGTTTCTTAAAGATGTAATTCCATTATTTTGTTCATTATGTTAATTATTTTTCAATTTAGTGATTTATAAGGAGACAAAATATAGTTTGGGTATTGTCATGAAGTAGTAAGCAGTTACATCATTCTGCCTACTTCTCATGGCCCTAAATAAGATTCCATTGTTTGGATTTCCAGAGAGGAAGGACCCATAAGCTGATAAGCTGAAAATTTTTCAGCTGTCAAATTGAAACCTACACCTAAAATCACTTAGGACAGAATCGGAATTATTTAGGTTGAAAAAGACCAAGTCCAAGTAAATCAAACAGTGCCAAATCCACCTCTGAACCATGTCCCTACAAACATCACTTGAGAAACATCAGTGTAGATGTGCAAAGGCCGACCGTCATGAAAGAAGCAGTAAAGCTTAAAATGACAAATGTTAGAGGAGCCTTCTTGACCTAAATTATATTTTGTGTTTTCAGATAGATAGATTTGAAACTAACCTGTAGGAATCAAATGCTTTCTCATCCCAAAATGAGGGTTATTGTCAAGTTGGTTGTCAGATTAAGGGCTGGTTGTTTCGGGAAGCACAAAAGAAGAACGTAACACTAACTTTTTAGGGGGATGCATTTCACTCCCAGTAGCTTGACTAGAAGGACAGGCATTTCTGTGTTCATCTGACTTGAGGTAATTCTTTCTACTTATACCAAGAGCTCCTGCCTGCATCTCAGTGCTGGGAAGATGCAGAATTTACTTGCAAGTATTGAGTGACATGAAATTGGCTCTTAAAGCAATTTTGTTCTGGCATTTACTTTTTAGGGAGCTGGGGGACAGATACTAATACATGTCTCAGCATCTAGAGAGTAGTTTGCTAGTTCACACATCACTTAATAGACTACCTCATCAACAGGAACTTTTGCTGCTGGTTCTCTGATGACTCAGTTCATCTCTTCTTAGACCCAAAATCCAAACTTGCAGCAGGACTTGTTCCAGTTCCTTTAAAACACATAGATTTGCACTTGTTTCTCTATCATACCATGTTCACAATCAAAGAAATGCTTTCTTCACCCTAAACAATTTTATTCTAATTGTGTATGAATATTTTCTGCTTATGGAGTCTGAAAGAATAAGGTTAAATCTTACTATGCTTTATTTTGGTATCACAAAGTTTTATTAAAATATGTTCAACTGCCTATAAGAATCACAAAGCAATAGTCTTTATTAAGCTGCTCAAAATGTCGACAATTTTAACGTTCAAAAGCTTCCGTCAGTTTTCTAGTAGAGAAGGCAGTCTAACATCATCACAGAAGGATCAATAAATCCAGTCTGGGAAGCTAAAGGGGCATTCAAGTTCTGAGTCAAGGGGCTTTGACAGTGAATGCCCTTCTAGGGGTTCCAACTTTTGTAAATTGACAGAACTCTAGCACAAGTTTCTCTGCACCACAATCACACAACAGAGAAAATGTCTCTCAAGTACCCTTTTTCCAGTCATTTAAAGGTCAAAACTAACTCCTTTGGTTCCATTTGAAAGCCCACAGGTGTGGTAAGCAGCTTAGGTTACAAAGCTAATGAGTGATAAAGTTGATTCTGCATGACAGAAGGAATACGGAGATTTCTCAAACAAGATTTGGTTTGCTATCTCGATTACTAGCCCTGCTATTTTAACCCCTAGTAATTGTGTGACAGCCGTCCAGATTTGCCAGCAGATGTGTGGAAGTAAAGCAACTTCATGCACTTAAGGCTTGGCTACTGAAAAGAGGCGGGGGCGGGGGGAGGATTAGGGAAAGCGACACCACTTTCTTTCTCACTGTAAATAGGTGTCATACAGAGTTGTGCAGTATAGAAAGTTTTCGTCTCCTCCATCTGGGCTTCTCTGTTCTTTGTGGTGGGCGAATTACCACAGGGCCACCCAGCAAATGGTTCAGTTTTCAAGTTTCGTTTTGAAGGAGAAACCAAACCAATAATTCCTGTGGTTTAGAATAGGCAAAGGAAAGGGAAAGCATGATGGAGAAAAGGAAATCTTCCTGTAAAAATGAAGTGATTCCTGCTCCTGACTGCCCTGGTGAGGCTGCTGGGGCACCTGGGGAGCTCACTTCTGCAGCTGCAATATGAGGCTCAGCCTGGGAGCTCACCACTTCCACTCTTGCTGTCAGCAGAAATGGGGGATTTTTAGAAGACTGGGAACTGAAAATCCTCAGGGGCTGGATAGACATAATGTCAAAGGACCAGAGGGGATAACTGTCATGAATGGCCTAACACTGTATTTCATTTTGACAATTGAGTACCTGGGCTCAGTTATGACAGACCTGCGTGGTCTGCTGGGGAAAGTGTCTGGTGGAAAATTCATGATCACTTCCAGCAGGGAGATGAATGAGTGGGGAGAGTTCCCCACTTGCAAGTAGAAGTGGTAAATCTGCAAAGCCTTTCCTCTCTCCCTCGTTACAGTAGTACCGTAGAGCTAGTCAGGAAAGTTAAGATCTCATTAAAATTCTCTCAGCTACTTGTAGGCAGGAAGGGTACAACAAAATTTCACTGAGTAAGCAAGAAGACAAGTTCACTTTTTAATCTGGAATTATGATTGAAGGAATGTGTTAAAAGCAGCCTAAGATCAAGGCAAAAAGAGGCAGAAATTGCTTGGTGAACAGATAAAAACAGAGGAGGACAAAGGAACTGGGAGATAAGAGGAAGAATTCAGTGAGCATAAAGAAGAGCCTGGCTGTGGTCAAGGAGCGGATACGAGTCTTGACCTCTGGTCTGTTTGTGTTTGCATAAAAAAAATACTTTTTTGCCCTTTGGGATTTGTTAGCCTTGTATTTTCCACAGTTACTAAAATGGAATGCCACACACTGAATACAGAAACTAATCTTTCTAGTAATTTTCCATTTAATTAGTATTTTAAGTGATCAACAGACTATTTTGTTTTCCCAAGGCAATATTTTAAACTGAATTTGTTTGTATTTGAACATGGCTGATTTTTTCATATTAATTCCTTTTGTTTGTGGTGGTGGTTGGGCATTTGAGATTAGGAAATGGCAATAATAGTGTCACTTCTTTTGTAGTTAGTGCCTTTGTTTTTTTATTGCAATGCAAATTCATTGAGGGCACTTGCTTAGAATTGTGACCATCTCAGATGATCAATAATCAGAAGTGGTAACTGACCTAATGAACATAGAAAAAGTCAAAAGATTATAAAAAAACATTGAAGTGTTCTTATCATGGGAAATCTTTAAACATAATAAAATAACTCACAAGGCAACAGCCAAAACCATCATAGTAAGTTAAAATGTACCATTAACTAGAAAGTGTACCCCAGAGCTGTCTGTATGGAAAATCAAGACTCACCAGAGTAATACTAACCACTTATATTACTCTTCATATACTTGAAGGACTCAGATATGACAACCAAATTGTTTTCACCACATTTTTTCTGAGTGTGTAGATGCTGTTATCCTTATCTCAGAAGCGTGAGAACTGAGAGGGAATCCACACCTTTACAACTGCCACTTACCAGGTGTGAAGGCTAGAGGTCGATAATGCTGGGCTTCAATACATATGCACAAGTATGTGTATTTCCTACATAAAAAAAAAAATTATTTTTTTTTTTTAGTCTGGCAATTATTCTTTGCTTGTGAAAGAGAAATGTGAGAAATACCACTGAAGAATATGTTTTCTTATATTTCATACCTTTAATTCAAATAGCCATAGTCTACTGGAGATGTTCTAGTGATGGGAACATTAGAAATGCTTTAAGTGATGGCTCAGAATCCCATATGAAACAGAACACAGTGACCTAGCACTCTTATAATTACACGTAAATTAGATTTTTGTTGGCGATTTCAGTGTAAGTAGAATGAATTTCAGTTGAGAGGAAGAAAATTATAACTATAGATCAAAACCATGGAATGATACAAAACTTCATATGCTACTCTAAAGCATATATGTGTGTGTGTATGCAGGAGATGTGTCTATGCACTGCTTTATTAGTGTGTGTCAGAAATGGATTAAATGCTAGCACCCAGCAGAGCAGAAGTGTAGTTTCTAAAGGGATATTGATAGTAATACACAAAAGGGATCAATCAGCCTTTATATAGGTTTGTGACTCTAGGCTGTTCTCTTACTGAACTAAGACAATGGGAAGGTTTCAGCTTTTTTAATTTTCTCTTCTCCCCCACTTATCTATGAGTGTTTGCAGTGTGTGTTACAGCATCTCTATTTAGGAAAATACTGTGTGATCTGTATGGTCACGACACTTCTGTTTACGGATGATTCATTGCTGCCTTTTCTTGAAGAATATCGTCACATCTCTTATTTAGCAGTGCTGACCATTCCACATTGTCTTTTGTAACAAATTCTGACTTCTGAGGTAAGAATAGAAGTTTGTGGAGGCTGACCTCCCATTCTTAGTTTCAAGGACTGGGATGCTATCTGAAGCCACAGTGATTAATTGAGGCAGACAAGATTAGATAAGAATATGTATTTTCAAGGGAATGTAGGTTTGCTGGGCAGTAAAGCACGGGAATTAAAATCAACTACCAAAGCACTGAACAAGCAAGTACAGCATGAGCAAACCTCGTCAACATGCTGCACATCAGAGATGGCCATTCAGTTCTTGGCTTACGCCAGGGCTGCCAACAAAGGCAATAATTGTGAGGGGCTCCTTGATGTGATGAACTGTCCACTAAGACCAATGAACAAGCAGCTGCCACACAGGAAGGCATTTAGGTAACTAACACCTGTGGCCTCATTTAAAATTACAATTAGCTGCTTTGTTGGGAGCTCTTACCAATTCCAGGGGATATCTATTTTCTTTTTTTTTTTCTACGACGGTTGGCACATAATTATATCATTTCACTTTTCTGAATTTTTTTTTTTGTTCATCCGTGCATGCTATTCATTTACTAGGTCTGCTTATGAAGGATTAAGAAACTTTTTTCTCTGAATGTCGCATGTGGCTTTGTTTTTTCAGTAACATCTGTGCATAATGAATGGAGATGTACCTATATTTTTAGCTTGTTTGAATCCTTCATTTTCTCAGACCATGAAACATTAGCTCTTGTGACAGAATTTTTTCATTTCAGAGGGTTACTTCATTTAAAATACAATAAATACCTATAATGAACTATAAGCAATCTATAGGCTTTCTATTTTTTCTTACTGCAACATCTACAAAAGGAAGAAAGGAGGGAAGAGGAAAACATCCTTTTCTACCCTGCAATGTGTACCCTTTAAATAAGGGCCAAAAATGCAGGTACAGAAGCTGAAATGTCCACAGTTCTGACACTAAGCAGGAAACAAGTGGGTTTGAGAAACTGTAATGGGGGAGTTTCACAATTAGACCAATTGAGTTAGCGATACGTTTGTTTGATTTTGAGTTCTTGCCGGCATTTTTCCATTTGACATCCAGGAATTTGCTAAGATCCAAAGAATTTTCTACCCAGTAAGCATCTCTCCAGGCGGTAAATTTTTCATATAGCAGTGGGAAAACTTGGAGGGAGTGTGGAACAGCTGCACTACCTACTTGAACCTGTACCTGAAAGCAACAGTTACTTTGGGGTGGTCTGATTTCGTATTTCTTCATCAGCTTCTTAAATTAACTCAGAGCTAGCTCAGACTTCCCACGCAGTTTCGTGTGCATTCCTGAGTGAGGTGTTCCAGGTTCTGTACGTGGGCTGAACTCAGTGGGCTGTTGGAGCTCCTAATGCCGCTCGTGGGCGAGGAGCTGCAATGCGCGCAGCTCCACCGGCGCACTGTGCACGCCCCCCACCCTCTGGAGACCCAGGCGAAAATCCCTGCAGGACTTGCCTCAAGTGAGGAATAGCTTTCATGAGCTATAAAAGAGAAGGTGTTAAAACAAACAAACAAACAAACAAACAAAAAGTATTTTAAATCTCCGTGGGCCAGTAACGTGGGAGTGTCCACCTCTTCCCAGGTTTCCTTTTCCTATCTAATCCATGACATCCATACAACAGGTTGCCAAGAGAAGCCATAAAGATGGCCCAGACATATTTTCATAGAAAATCAGGCCCTTAATTGCAGAATCATTACAACAAAAACTTGATGACATTGAAGACCTGTATTTTCTCAGGCTTTTGAACACCAATTCTCTCTTCCCTGGGTCATTTCTATTCTCTACACTCTCTAGAAAGTTTTTATCTTTCTGATTTTTCAAAACAACTTAAAACTTGTCAATAGAGCTGCCCTGGTTTGGGGAATACATAGAATTATTATTCCTCTAGCTATGTGCAATATTTGTAGGAAATAAGCAGGTATATTTGTGTTGCTATAACAAAGATGTTGTATTAGATGCTTTTTAAAGATAACCCGTTGGAGGAAAACTCTTCACTGTGAAACTCGTTGAGCTTCCAAAAGGATGTTTTTTCCTCACTGGATCAAATGAAGCCTCTTCAAAATCATCTGTGTGAGTTTGTGGGTGGGAGATGCTATTTCTATTTTTGTTTTGTTTTGGTATGAAGAAAGAGGGAGAAACCAAAGGAAATCACCCTTCTAAAACTGAGTATTCTTACAGCAGAAATGAGATTGCAGAAAATGCTCATCCAAGTTCCTGACTTAAATACTGTTTATTATTATACTGTTCCTGTCTTAAATGCTGTCTTAAATACTGTTTATAAATAAAGCAATGACCCCCATATAGATGTGGGTCATTGCTTATAAATTTGAACTTGTTTGGAGATTGTAAAATAGAGATACTCCTTAGAAAATCAGAGTTATCAATAGAATCATTTTTATAGTAGAAGCCCTACTTAAAAAATGTAGTATTAAACCAAATTTTATTAATCCAAGCTTAATAAAGATGTGGGGCATAAAAAGTTCTTTAAAAGGAAACTTTTATGTTTTGTAACAAATACAAAGCAGTTTTGATGTTTTTATCTCTGTACTCTGTCTTTGGGGAAAGAAAGTAGAAAACAAACATGACAGTACATTAATTCATTGTTTCAGTAAAAGATCAGATACATTCAAACTGCACATTTGTTTTCCTTCTTTGACTTTAGTCAGTGCAATAGGGGGAAAGACCAGCTTTCTCGTAGTAGATTAATGTTGCAAGTACATAATAAACCCAGATCTCCAAACACATCAGTCATGTGTCATCTGAAATATGCATTGTGTCTCACATTGCAATTGCTTCCCCAATATTCATGAAATATTCATGCTGGATATATGCAGTACGTGCCACATGGATAGATGTGACGTGAAGCAACAACAGGAATCAAGACCTCAGTATAAGGAGGCCAAAACAAAAGCAGAGGAGCCTCTATTTCACCTTAGCATGTGGTATTAGGGAGAAAAAATGGATAACTAATAAAGTATGCAAGGCTTCCCTTCTTACACACGTGCACACCAGAGCTCTCACTTCTGTCTACCCCATCAGTCAAGTCAGTGAAGAGTCGAGTGTCTAATAAGTAGTTTTTTTCCTTTACTCTCTAATCATGGAGAAATCTTGGTTATTAATGGTGAGTTTAGCTGCTTAAGCTCATGGAGCAATTGGATTTAAAAGAATATTCACACCTTAATCCTACTATTTGAATTACAACTCTCTTTTTTTCCTCTTCAATTATTCTGTCCTGTTTATTTTTCTTGGAAGCTGAAAAAAGAAATGTGTCTGTGTTATATTTTGTCATCAACCATAAATCTTCAGGAGGATGGAGTAATAAATTTCATTTCATAGGTAGATGGTGGAGTTTATTTTTATTTAAATTATTTTTATATAGGTTCATGCCTAGATGCCAGGCCCATTTGCATGACCTGAAAGAATTTCCAGATTTCCAAGGTCTAGTCAAATTCCACAGAAAAAGCCCAGGGGAGTTTGACTCAGCCCAGAGGGATTGAAATCTTTGCAGGTGTTTTCAATTGTACATTTCTTGTTTTGTTTTACAAAACCAGAAAATAAATCCTAACACTGAAAAAGGACCATGAGTCATGGCATTTTATTATCCACAGTGCTGTTGCCTTCCTTGAGTGTTCAAATATTTTCTCTAGTTTTATCAAGTGATCCAGGAACTAGAACTCTGAGATACTTGTGAAGTACTTGAAGTGATTACATCCCATTTTAATCCTTTTTGCAGCTAAAATAATGAAATGTGTCTCTAATAGTGACAGCTGATAGGCACAAAGCACGACTATCTTAAAACAGGGTTTGAAACCATCACAGGTGACCTTCCAGAAGAGAGATGCTACATTTCCTAAACCAAACTTTTATTGGTGGCATACCTCCTCTGCCGCTGTTTATAACTAGGTTTCATTTCACCATCATTATGTTCACGTGCAGGAAGTCTTTTTGTCAGTGGTGCTTTGCATAAAGGCTCTTAGCTGCTGCATGAGACAAGTTTAGGAGGAGTTTGGACCAACAGAGATGCAGCCCGGCCCTCATTAGAGGCTACCAGCCCTTGATTTCTTGTTCTAGGCAATGCCAGCAGGATTTGAAATAGGTGTCAGAGGAGAGGAAAGAAGGAAGGAGTAGAGGCACATATGGCTCTCAGCTGATCAGCTCACTCATGGAGATGGTGACATCTCCAGGGAGGAGGCTCGGCTCCGCGCACTGGTGGGTGTGGCTGTAAAGGATGTTGTCAAGTCGGATGTTGTGCTGGGGTGATGCTCAGCCATTGCAGTCCACCGCAGAGGAATCTAGAAGGGTTGGATTGGTGTGATGATGGACAGCAGAGTCCATCAGTCAAGAAAACGAAGCATTTTTTTTCTTCTTGGTTCGCATGTGGGTGTGGAGAAAGAGGGAGGAGCGTACCTGAAACCAGTGGGTGTGCCGTGACCCCGGCGGGGTTAGAGGTTGGTTAGAGGTTTTTTTGTTTCCTTTGCAAACGATGTATGGCCTTTCAGATACCAGATGATATGGAGTGTGACCTGAGCTGTTTAGTTGTCTGCATTATGCAGCCCTTATCCTCACAGTACATGGGATACCAAGCGTAGGTTTTTAACATAGTGTATAATCTAGCCCCGAAATGCACGTTTAATAAAGATGATCATAGATTTTTCCCTGCAGCCATGAATACCAAAATATCAAACAATGCAGTACTTGCCAAGGAGTACTGTAACAAAAGGGTATTTTTTCCAAGAGAAAGGTGTTACTATGACTTTTTCAGATTTTTTTACTTGGTTAAACCAGCCACCCAATTTTATTGCCACAGTGTACAAGCAGAAGAGATATTTGATCATTCATACCAGTAAATTCATGGTAAGGGACTTGCTTCTGTGTGAAGAAAAGTTTTCTAAATGGTAGGTGCTTGTCAGTCTTTAACTGATTTAGAGAAGGCATTATTTTGAAAATTACCATGTCAATTTAACATTGACAGTAAGAGAGGCAGGTACCAGCAGTTTTCTTCTGATTATGTTAAAATCTCATCTATTATTTAGTTTAAAACTGACAGCATATATTAAGGCTTAATGAAGGCTTTCAGTAATTTAAAAGATGAGATTTATCTTTGCGGATTTTGGGACTTTTCTGTCATTTATGAGCACTAGGATTTGAACAAAAGCTAATCTTAGGAGGAGTTTCAGCCAAGTTATTTTTACTTTGAAATAAGGAACTTTGAATTTACAAAAAAAGAAAAAAAAAGTTCTTTGAAAATTACTACATCTGTTTTGGTTTTAAAAGGCACCAAAATGGTGGTGGGGTTTTTATTCTCTTTTTTTCTTTCTTTTTTTTTTTTTCTTTTTAAGGGCATATATTAAAATAGCATTAAAAAGTAATAGAACATCATGAGCAAAAGTTGGAAATTCAGACTGGTTTATGAAAATGAATCTTCTTCATAGACTTTTCATAGTGCTCATTAAAATTGACTGAATTTAAATGACTCTGTCTCCTGGAGTAAGGAGAATTTTTGAAATTCATACTTCTGAAGCACAGCTCAGAGACAAGACGGTTTCCATTTTATTTGTTAAGGTAACACTGGTTTTGTTTGCTTGGTTGGTTTTGGAGGTTTTTTAGTGGTTTGTTTTGTTTTTTAAAGGAAGACTTCTGCAATTATTTGGTATTTGTGACTTTGTATGACTCTCTCTTCCTCTGGAAATATGTGAAGCTATTGGCTGATTTCAGTCAAATTTGACAGAAGGCTAGAGGTCTCCAAGGTAATTACGTTTCTTTCAATTTCATAAAGACAGTCAGAAAAAAGAATGAGCTTTGAACTGTCATAAAGTTGCCTCAAGAACTTTTATGCTTGTTTTGGGAGAGCAATTTTAAGGAAATGGGAAGTAATTATATTGGGAAAAGGAGGGAAATGTAAAAGCATATGCAAAATCGATGGAAAATCTTTATATGATAAAGTTAAAATGAAAATCAACCAAAACCCATAAAGTTTTAGGAAAGCAAGGGGATTTTTTTGGTTTTTTTTTGTTTTTTTTTTTATTTCAATTCCACTGCATTTCTTTTTTTTAGCAGAGGGAAGGAAAAAGTTAGTGCAGCTGCCGTAAAACATCATTAACTCATCTTATGAGAGAGATAAGAACTGAGATATAGAGGGGATGACTTTTTTATGAACTGCATTTCTACACTAAGGCGGCACTTGACAGAAAAATAAATTCCATTTTTGAGGAGTGGTATCTCTTTTCAAACACTCAGAATTCCATATTTTTCTAATTGCATACTTTGTATGATGGCAGATGTATGGATTAATCTTTAAAATTGAGGAAGAATTATGTTTCGTATTTAATTTTTGCTGTCAGCTGGGGAGAAATGGAGCCACAAGTGGTTATGAATCTTTAACTACTCTTTATAAATAAGCAATTTTGAGATTAATATCTGTGAAGAAGTGGAGAGCGCATTTATGTTGTACTCCCGCATATATTCCTAACATTAGCACTTCTTCTTGTGCAGAACAACACGCAGCTGAATTTCAGCCTTACAGACACTGTGATAAATCATCAGAATTGACATTGTATGCACAGGTTAAGTGTTATAATTAATTTGTGGCCAGCATGCTCCCTTATTTTTTTTTTCTCCTTTCCTTTTTTCATAAGGAAAGCTGAAATTCCTTGGAAGTTTATGTAGAGTCTCAAATCTTGGGGACAGTCAAAAGCCATCTTGATTAAAAAAGCCATCCTGAGCAACCTGCCCTAAGTGGCACTGCTTGAGGGAAAGGGTTGGACCAGATGACCTCCAAAGGTCGAAGGAATTGTATGAAACATATGAATTTTTTTCTTCTCTTGTCACTGTTTCATTTTTGCTATTAGTCACTAAATTAACCAATCATAAAATGCTTGGGATATTTGAGATTTGAAAGGGAAATAGTAGCAGCCAAGAGGAGCTGAGGCTTATGACGTGAATGGGAATGTCTGTGCTGGTGAAATAAGGTCATTTGCTAATCCTGCTGGTAGCAGGTAACTGGGACAGCAAATATCTGGGTTAAATATGCTGAAAGTTCTATAGAATAGTTGTGGAAACAATGGATTTCATTCGCATGGTAAGAAAGTGCCTGGGGCAGGTATTGCATTTATGTTATTTACAGTACATAGTAAAACTCAGACATTCTATGTTTCATGTATTTTGTGAAATGAGTGTTTAATAGATGAGCTGTTCAGTGAAACTTTTTAATGAAACGGCAGCCCACCTCCCAGAACAGTCTCGCTCCCAGAATTGGGAATATCAGCTGGTGCTGCTCACAGGTAGCATACACACCATACCACGCTTCAGTGAAATGGCTGCTGTCTTCCCCAAAAACTCTCTGTGTCTTCTGAGGTATTAGGACAAATGAAGAGGATGTCATCTTCTGGTAGGGACCAGCTAGTCCCTGAGAAAATTTCCTGAAGAGAAGTTATTGCCTTCCTCGACCATGGACAGGAGTGATATAACTATTATTACTAAGAAAATTGTGACTATAATGGGGAATAATATTTTTAATTATAATTTTCCCATGTGCGTTCATTATTTGAAATTATGCAGAGAGCACAAACACTGCAAAACCACTAATTTGTTAGTGAAAGGAACTAGACAGAAGTGAGCAAGTGCAGAACTACAATTCTTATGGGACCCTATGTTTAATTATTTTTAATTCATAAGCTAAGTGACAGATTTAGTTAAAATCCTGAGAAAATTCAATCTTTAATTAGAGTGTGTCCTTTGAGTGGGGAAGGTGTTATAATGTATCCTTCAAATAAAACAAAGAGGATAATTCCTTTTTTTTTTTAATACAAATATCTGAAGTCAATCTTTACACAGGGATTGTTTATATAATATGACATTAAAAGGCATGAAAATTAACATATGCCAAGGCTACTTCAAGGTGACAAGGCAAGCTCTTGCAGCCTAGGAAACGCTGTGATGAAGATTGCCTGTGCAACACTGATTTGTCCCCTTCAGGCAGGTGCACTAATACAAGTCTTTAATTACCTGCTCACAGACTGGTATTATCACACAACCTTTAACTTCTGCTGAGTACTGAACGAGCTGCTATTCAGTATTTCCTTCCAACTTCACCGTTCCCATCCTGCATGCAATATTTACAGCCCACAGTCCAGTCTTCACACTGAACACAGACGGAATTATTGATTTCCTCCTGTGCTTTTTTTCCAGGTATTTCAGCTGTTATATCTTATGACTAGATCCTCAAAGGGACACAGGTATTTCGCTGTTTAGCATTGTAATGCCTAATTTGTAGGTGTCTGGCTCTCAGCTTAGCTCCTACAATCCCGACTGTAATTCCCTTTTCAGTGTGCGGGTGCCTCAGGGTATTGCTGCTGCAGGCTTTTCTACAGAGCAGGGAATCCTGGGCTTGGTTTGGACGACATGAATACTTGAAGTAGTGCAGGTGTTCCAATATGTGTCTAACTTACTCTACCATCCTTAGATATAGCTTCTGGTGCCCGGTCTGGCAGTTGGGAGGCAAATCCATCACGGCACAGGCTGACCAGAGATGTTTGTACATGCAAGGGATGCTTGTACGTGTCAGGTCTGAACACAGGGATGTTTTGCCACTGTGAGAAAACACATCCAGGGCATATTACATGAAGTGTTTGTTTATATAAGTGGTTTCCCAGGGAGATTGTGGACAGCCCAACCTTGGCAGTGTTCAGTGCCAGGTTGGATAAGGCCGTGGGCAGCCTGACCTAGTGATAGGTGTCTCTGGCCATGGCAGTGGAGGCTGGAATTAGATGATCTTTAAGGTCTCTTCCAACCCTTAACATTCAGTCATTCTATTTCTGCAGGAAGGGAGACTGATTGTGTCTTTTTTCCCGTTGTGGTGGTAAAACCTTTGTCCTCTTGCTCACCCCTCACATTCTGCCTCCAGTTAGATGCTCAAACTATGGGACACCTAGGTTTAATTCTCACCCTTTTTTTTTTTGAGTGAGCTTTCATATCTGCAAATACAGTCTTTTGGGAATAATCTTGTTGCTACTGGCCAAGTGATGTTGAAGTGACAGCCCTGCCAACTCCTCCTGCCAGGGGTCACCAGAGACCACTGCTAAACCTGGACTGGGCTGGGTGTCACTCACAGCCTGAGCTGGGGTAGATACAGCAACAGAGCTGTGGGTGGCCATGGGGTAGTGGGCTGGGGAGTACAGTCTGAGGGAGGCTTGGAGTCAAGCCTGATGGGGCTGGGGTTGGGGAAAACAACTGGAGACAGCACAGGAGACAGGGCAGTGCTCTCAGCAAGAATAGCCCCGTCCCACAGCAGCAAGCCAGGCAGGCCTGGGGATGGTGAGCACATTCAGCCAGGGGTCCTGATCATCTGCTGTGGCTGTAGGAACCATGAGGGTCAAGGCTGGGTCAGGGTGGTGTCCAGCTCAGCAGGACTCACAGCCAGGCACTGACAGGACTGCGGCACAGCAGCAGCACAGCTCAGACAGGGATCTAGGATGAGAGGCTCTGCACACAAGCAGCTCCCAAGGGAAGCAGGAACAGTCAGTCCCAACTGAGGTTTCTTCTCACTTTCTTTACAATGTCTGTCTTCAAGGTCACAAGCTGTGCTTTGAGTTGGCCTTGAGTCCAGCTAGCCAAAGCCCCAGGAGGCGAGATGTGCTTGGGGGCCTGACAGCTCCCTTCCCACAAGTGTCAGAAGGAGGGAGAGGAAAGATCATAAGCACCTCATAGGCTGTGGTGAAGCAGAATCTTTGTAAAATATATATGTCCATATGACAAATTCAGTTTTAAAACACCTCTGTGATTTCAAGCCATATTACTGTTATTCTGAAGTTGTATAGGGTAAACCCAGGCTTGGACAATGTATGTCCAACAATTTAAAAGCATCAGTTGAGTCTTCAGTTTGGCGCCCCTAGGGTATGGTTGTGTACATGTTTATGTGCTGATAGCAGCACTCTCCTTGTTTGTAGTGTTTTGAAGGCTTGTGTCTGCAGATTATGTCCCACGTGTCTCAAATTAGTTGCCCCTAAATAAGGAACAGACAATTAGTAGCCATGAGGAGGAGTTTGGTTTCATACTCTTCGATGACAGTGTATAGGTAGAAGAAACTGCTGGTTTCAGCTATAAGATTATTCTTCTATGGTTTTTGCTTCTTTCCTCCTCACTGGACAGCAATGAGCTCCTATATGCATGGTGGAGGGACAGTCTTTCTCAGGTGACAGTTCTGCTATAAATGAGGGAATGGATGACTTGGACAGAGATAGTTCAGCTCTGAAGGGAGCTGAACCATGATTGTACAAAGGAACATAATTGATAACCACATATTATTAAAAAATAGTTGTCTTATGTAACAGTAAGTAATGTCTTCAGCTTATAATATTAGTGATCTGTAACTGTTTCATTATTTATATCCTTTCGGATATAAATAGACACGCATACTTCATATATACATAGAAAGGGAGAGCTATATAAAGGAACAGAAAGTTTCACAGGTGCAAGTAATGGATTTGGCCTGCAGATTCACTCATCACCAAGACTTACACACGCCACCTGCATTTTATGGGCCAAAAATGTAACTGCTGAGACCTACAGCTCTGTCAAGCCCTGTCTGTAAAAGTCTGAGATGATGTAAAAACAAGGATTTTCAGAGGGGTTAAAATGTTAATTACATTACAATAAGAAGGGAGAGTGAGAGAATTGGAAATGCCCTAGGTATGTATAACGAGTAAGTAATGGGAAAGACTGAAATGCATTAATATTAAACCTTCACTACATAACTCATCCTTATTGGACACAGCTGTCGATAAAATATGCCCTTACTCTTGACAAGTAGCTCCTGTGTTTTGCTCGTAGATTAGCTTGCAGCCCTGCTCTGTATTCTTTATCTTCATCACTGCACCAGTCCTTTAATTAGGCAGTGAAATCTTCTGCATAGTGATTAGGAAATCACAGTCAAGAAGGTGTTACAAAGAGAGGCTCTGGAAGCTGCTCAAAATAGCTTTCAGCTTTGGAAATTCCTCCATCTACTGTGGGAAGGAAATGTCTGTAGGATCCAGAGAAGCATGTAAACTAACCTTAGCACAGTTGCTGCAGAAATGTGTTAGCCTTTAGTATAAGGATACTGTGCTTAAGAAAAATTAGTCTGCGTGTGAGGAGTTAGGCAGTTGCTTACTCAGAAATTAATAATCTTAGAAATTATACTGAGTGCCTACAGAAATCAAAGATGTGTTCAACACCTTCATGTTGATGAAGATTTTTGATTTCAAGAGAAATTATCTGGCATTCTATCCAAATGTATTCAGAACTTCAGCTGCTCACACTGAAATACAAACTAGATTTGTACTTCATGGCACTGCTTTTTGTAATGCACTTTATCCCACTATTACTGGTTTGGTTTGGGTTTATTTCCTTTTGGAAACGTAAGTCCTTCAGTTCCTGGCAATCAGCTTGTATTAACTTTCTGATTCCCCAATCCCAATTATTGCTTGTTGCACATGAAAGTTTGCACATATACGGAGAAGCAGAGGAGTAGGGTATAACATAAATCCTTCAGAAAAAAAGTCTTTTTCCTTGAGCTTCATGATAATTACGTGAGAAGGAAAGGCTTTCTAACCTTACTCTGTGGAGGCAGAAGACAATAGTGATCATCTGCTGAGGGGGAGATTGATGTTCTTGCCAAAAATATATGTGAAGAGAAGGAGGAGGCCACCATTCTCCTTTCTTGCTTTGCTTCATGTTTGTATATCTGTATGTTCCCAGTAGTTGTCAGAACAGCCTGCTTTTCAAAGCAAGGTGCTTTTTTCTTTTTATGCAAAAAGACACGTAGAAATTAATCTTGGTGTAAAATTTTGAGTGGAACATGTAAACATAACAGAATATACTAAACAAGAAGAGTCCTTTTTTCCCTTATGCTTTTTATGTCAGTAGCATTCATCCCTCATAATTTTAGGATACTTTTTTCTTTAACGAATGAGATGCCCAGAATCACTCAGGTCATTTTTTTTTTTTTCCTCTTCACAAGCAACTATAAGAAATGTTAGAAATAATGAACATTGAAGTATAGTTTATTCCAGTGAATCTGAGTGGTCTGCTGGAGGATCTTTATTCACAGCATAGACAGGATCAGTGCTTATGACCAGAGGTTTTCTTCTGTCAGTGTGGCTGCATAAGTGATCTAGAGTCTATGCCTTTTTTTTTCATTTTTATGACTTTTTTACCCATATGAATTGTCTGCTGTTATTAGAGAAAACAATTTGGCTATTTCTTCTTGGTGCCTTGGTAGCAGCAGGAGAGTCTTTGTGGTTGGATAAATGAATGCAACCTTTACTTCACCTTGTTGTGAGTTGGGTTGGAGAGACTTTGGCCAGTTTTCTGGAGTTTTTTTGTGGTTGTGGGATTTTTTTGTTCTGGTTTGTTTGTTTCTCCCTTTCTGCCTTCCTCTGATGCAATGCTATGAACTGCAGGGGGATGTAGTTTAAAATTAATAGGTACTTAGGCAGTTTATATTGTAGCTTCTTTCTTAGTGCAGTGGTAGAGTTCCCTTAATAGCACGTATGATCTGCATTACTTGTTCATTACCAGGGTTGACTTACACAGTGTTTCAAAATTGATAACTGTACAAGGAGTTGTGAATTCTGTGTGTGCAGAATTGACTTTCTAGTCTCATTTATTCTTTCTGTGTTTTTGAGTATGGGTTATGTGTTACTAGGACAGATTTAAAATATGAAAAATCAGAGTCTTTTAGAAATAGATTTTCCTTTTTATGTAGTCACAGGCCTCACTTTCTTTGACCTCACTTTTTACTTTACTATTCCCGCTGCACGGTGCATTTGCTCTTTGTGAATAAAGTAAGGGAAATCACTGGAATGGGTGATGAGAAGGGTCTCAGTATGGCATGAGATCATTTTGAACACTGGACCGACTTTTTATAGTTACTCATATTCTGTGTCAGGATATCTTAAATCAGAAAATAGAACATCTCAAGGCTAAAGTGCATGTCTAGCATTAGAGAATTCTGGGATTAAATATTTTTGTACTTTGCCACTTAGAGATATTCTAAGTTCCATAACATTAAACAGAGTCAAATCCAAGGAAGCAACATGCTGAGCAGTGAAGTATACCTTAAAGTCAGTGGATAACACTGACATTTCTGTGTGTTGAAGAGAAGAATATGAAAAAGAGGAGAGTGGAATAGGAAAAAAAGAAAATGAAGAAGGTTCTGACTTTTTTTCCCTTCCTTGACTAAGTGTCAACTTGAAGACTTGCAGTTTGTTGTCAAAGATTACTGTTTTTTTCAGGTATCTTGATAGTGTGCTCAAGGAATGGACCTTCCTTGCAAGGCAAGATCACTTTCCTGAGTGGGGCTAGGGCACAGTTTAACTTGCTTGGGGGCATCTGCAGAGAGTTCCCAATCTCAGGTGCTTGGATTTCACAACCACTGGTGCTGGAATCAGCTTTAAGCAGTCAGTATCTAATCCCAGAGTGCAGAGGGTAAGAGAGAGCTGCCCTGGGGTGGGGGGACGAGAAGATGAGAGGAAAGAGGAGAAAAAGTCATGTTGAGGGACTGCTACAAAATGAGTGGTACTCCTACGTATACTGCTCAATGGCAGACTGCAGTTCTGTTCCTCCTCTGTCTCCTTGCTTTTGAATCCTGCCTCTCACTTCAGAGGACGGTTGGACATTATTGCACTAAATATTTCGTAACGCGCATATTTGCAAGCGGGTTATAAATTGAAATCTCAGAATCACAGAATTGTTAACGTTGGAAGGGACCTCTGGGGGTCATCTAGTCCAAGGCTGGACCCAAGAGGAGCCTAACCTCAGGCTGCAGGCTAGGGTAGCTGAGTGAGGCTTGGGCTGGGCTCCTTCTACTCTCTGCTGCTGAATCCAGGCCACTCTGCAGAAAGTTTCCCAGGGTGAGAGGGAGAACAGAGAGCATTTCCTTTTGTGACCTGCTGGGAATTAGGCTCCTTTGGAAGTGACAGGAATCCTGCTTCCCGCTCCTGCTTCAGTGAATGTTTATGTTTATTTTTCATTGAGACGTTTGTGACTAAGAGCATTGACAAGCAGGATCCAGACCCTTTTCTCACTGAGCAACAGAGTCAGGTATCTACATGATAAGAAATATGAAGTGGTGTGACTTTCAAGTCCTTGAGCTGTAGCTAACATGAAAAAAGGGATTCAACTGTAATAACCCCTTGTAGGATCCGACATGAGTGAACTTCATTTTAGTTTGGTCATCAGAGTGTTTTTGCCATTTTAAAGTAACTGAGAGTTTTTTGATTCTTATTTACTGCCTGCTATATAAAACAAAAATGGAGGAAAGGAACGTATGTCTGAATAATTTTTTGCTTTCTCTCCTTCTTTCTTTTTTTCTCTTTTTTTTTTTTTAATATATTATATTTTTCCCAAATATAATAGTGTGTGATGCCAGGGGAGGAAATTAGGAATGTTACCATGCTTTCACTTCCTGCCGTTTTATAAAATTCTGAATATTCACTCTCTGCATTATTAGAGCTACAGTAGGTAAGCTGCATTTCATAGGAAGTGCTCATTAGTAGCATTTTCTCAAAAACATTTTTTTTCCCCAAAATATTACTTGTAAAACACATAACACTACATAGATCCCAAGAGTTGTGAACTGAGTATTTATATTCAGGCTTCTGAATAATGGTGATTATATGGCAACAAACTGCATTCTCCAGAAAATGTTGATTTCTGGTATTAGTGGCATTTACTTAACACAGTGTGTGTTGCAAAACTTCAGAAACTCATAACAAAAGGGGAAAAAAGAGATCTGATTGTGCAGGCCAGAGCTTATAGCAGCTCCTTTGACTTTTTCTCTGAAGTTACATAATACCTTGTGACAAGTCTACCTTTCATTTTTGTTAACCTCTTCACCAGGAATGTTAAACATCTGAAAAATCCAAGTGCACAATGAGGCATAAATAATGTTCTATCCTTTTACAACTTGAAAAGATAAAATGCTGAAATGTAATGGCTTGGCCCAGAACTGATTTTTCATGCTTACATTTTGATCTGTTTTTGAAAAGAGCATGGTCAGTGCCACACTGTCTCAAAGCTTGATTACATGTATGTAATCTGCTGCAGGAAGTTTCAGGCAAGCAGGGCAGAATAATTCTGCATACACTTTATGACAATGCTGAGAAGTATTTCCATTGCAATAATGCGTTAGTTGGATAACCTGGGAATATCTTTTTTCTGTTCCTGCTTTACTTTAGAGGAAGATTAGACAACAAATGAGGGAACAATTCATGGCATTGTTGAATTAATTTCACTTTGTGTCCTAGATTGAAAAGAAAAAGATAGTGATAGTGTACCCTTGTAGCAGTTAAACACATATATTAACATAAAGGAAACTCTGAAAAGTTCAGTATTCCTGAAAAATCCTTCCTGTACTGTCTGTCATTGAATTCATGTGCAGACAGATTTTCTTAGACTCAACTTTCACACTCGCATATTCACAAATATGTTCTAGGGCTGTGGTTTTTTTCCACCCTTCCCTTCAACATTGTTCCTTTTGAAGCATCTCCCACCTGCTGTTTGCTTTAGTAGGTGTGTGGGATGAGAGTGAAAGAGGCTGATCTTCTCACCTTCCTTTTAGGACACACACTATACCTCGAAGACATTAGTCCAGAGTTGATCGCAGTTCTAAGCCACCTGAATAAAATCATTTTTTGGTACTGATTCAGCTTGATAAAATTCAATCTTTCAAATATAATAAAGCTACATTGTGTGCAGTCGGTCTTCCATGCAAAAGATTCAGCTATGTTGCTGTACCATCATCTGCACCAGCATCTAATTTTAAAATTTAAGCATCTTTTTGAACATGCTGTATGAAACACAGTTACTGTTTCTTGAATAATTAGGCTTTGCAAAGTTCACCTTCTCCCAATGACAGAAAAATAACTTCATTTACGCTATTGAAATCCACTTAATTGTAGCAGTCAGCTGCACTGCCAGTTTATGAAAAAAGTGAGTGAAAACATTCTTTGGCTGTGTGGCCTCTAGCCTGTAACACCAGAAAATGGATTTGTAACTCCTTGAATTAAGACTTTTTGCCTAAAGGCATAACTATTAGGCAAACATTTTGCCTGCCTCTGAGGGTACCTGCGCTATACCTGTCACTTAATCCTCTGCTCCTTTCTTTGGTAATGGCTGTAGTATACTACTTCAAGTTTGCTTTTTTTTTTTTTTAAGTTTTGTTTCCAGTACTTGTTAATTGTCCAGCTTTATTTGCTTAGGTTTAATCTTCCATTTGTTTATCATTATATGTCTTTCATCCCTACATGTCCTGAGAAAGTAAACCTACGAGAAGAACAGACATTTAGAAAGCTAATTAAAAATAAGCCATATTTTATTTTATTTTTTTTTTTAATTGTGATATGCCAGTCACTGCTGTTTAGCTATATAGGTCTTCTAGAGAAAAGATCTACGTGGAGTTGTCATTGGGACAGAATATGTGGAGTTTGTAACACTGCAGGATTCATTGAATGGCTTAATAGCTTCTGGAGAATGCTTAAGGGCACATTTGATAGTGCCATTAAAAGAATTTTATATTTAAAGCAAATTACACTTCACACATCAAATTTTAACCCTGAGTTATACCTGCACTTTGAATGTAAGAATATTTTAAAAGCCTGAAGTTGGACAGCAGAGTTTTGTTGGGTTGTTTTTATTTTTTTTTCTGGATCAAGTAAAAAGCATTGGTGAGAAAACCAATTAATTGTGGACGATTTATTTTCAGTAGATCATGAGAAAGCCGTGAATATAGCATAAAAATAAAGGGTGGGGAAGGAGAATGGATGATGCCACAGCTGTGCTTAGTCCTAGTTCTTACTGCTTGGTGAATGGAATTGGCAAAACAAGCCACTAAAATGGCTTCCTGGTGGATTTAACTCCTTGTCCTAAATCTGGTGAAGATGTTGCATAAAGGAAGAGAATGGATAATTTATTTGCATATTTTTAGCAAAGTGATTTTGACCATTAAGACTGGAACTAAGTGCAGCTGAAATTAAATATTCATGTACATTTAATGGCTTGATCATTATTGTTACAGAAATGATTTAACCCTTGGGACTTCAGGTATCTCTGGCGTTTCCATTACCAGCAATCAGCAGCGCAGTCAACTTCTACTGCAAAATATCTGTATGGCAGAGATAGGATTTATTTGGTGCAGGCATAAGTATCTGGAAGTCACTTCCTGGGCTTTTTAGGTAGATGGAAACTTCTCTGTCCACTGAGATATAAAAATGCAAGCCTAAGTTCTTTTACATCCTCCTTCCCCACCCCCCCCCTTGCCAAGGGTACTGGTTTCCTATTAAGCACTGCATACATAATTAATTCAGATATTTTTCTGTGAACTACACTGAACAGTGAAACTTGGCTGTGTTGAGACACCTAAGAAACATTTGGTACAGGAAAAGGCAAAACTCCAGTGGTCAAACTGGAACATCATCCTTATGAGCCATCGAGAAAAGTCTTTTTATTCTAGATGTGGTTAATATGACTGTATGTTTCCAAGTCATAGGCAAATCAGAATTAGATTATGGTGAGAGATTATAAGGGAAAATTTAATATGGTGTACCTGTTAGTGTCTACTTCAAGCTACTAAATCACACCAGAACACATTTGTGGTTTCTTGGGGAAAAAAGTACTAAACTATTAGGTGGTATATCTGTCTATGCCATGCTGGAGGTTTCGTGCTGCCGAGTGTTCTTTCTTAAGAAAAGAACAACTGCTGTTATAACCTCAGCTATTGCCTTATTGACCAATTTCCCATCAATATGAGAGCTAGAATAGAGAGATAAGAACTGATATCATGGTGGCATTACATGTGAAACCCATGTATGGATAACTCTAAACTATAAACCCCACAATCTATGTTCACAAAGACACAATTCCACAGCCTTGAAGAGGGAAAGGGGAGAGAAGAGACAAGATTTTTAAAAGTCTGGGCCAATGAAAATAAAAAAAAATCAGTTGCTATACTAGGAGGAAAAAGGAGGTTATTCCTGAAGGCTATAAATCCAAAGGTAAGAATGGTAGAAGATTGATAGAGAAAATGAGAACATAATCTTTAACCAGCAGCCAGAAAGGACAGTCCAGAAAGAGCTTAAATACATCAGGAGCAAAAGGAATCCTAATGATTTTTATTATAAATAGTAGTCTGTTAAGAAGGATGTGGAAGAGGTACAAGGACTAGATAATGTGTTTGTATTTGGGGGAGGAAGAACAACAGACAGCTAATGCAGACACATTACGTAATGCTGAAATCTTTTGCATCCTAGAAGGAAAGGGATGCTAATGACTACCTAAGTAAAACTGTACTGGATATTGCTTAATAATGCCTTGGACTGAGGTAGAGGTTGGTCACGAAGTTGTGGGCCCAGCGTTTCTCCCTCACCTTCATTATTGTGCCAGTGATTCTTTGCTCTGTGGATTCAGCCTAAGAAGATCTCATGGTCTCTGTCTGGAAAGAAGCAGACAGAACTCTCTCTCTCTCTCTCTCTCTCTCATTTCTGCACACTCGTTTCATCCACCTCTGAGCGAGTTCATGCAGCTTCTCGACTCACAGCCTGTATCTGAAAGAGCTCCCTCTAATTGGCGATTAACTTGCATCTATCAATCTTATTGTTAGGAGGATTGACAGTTGAGACAGATGTCCAGGCTTATTCAATTAAAGCTCCAGTTGCAACCATTGCCAACCTTATGTCAGGTCAGTCCCTTCAAATGCAATTTGCAGAGCTTCAAGCAGAAGCTTTTTACATACATTTTCAAACCTGTTCTCTGAAAATATTTTCCACAATTTCCCATTATTTTTTCTGAGTGCGGTCAGAATCTAATTTTAACTTTGTCTTCATTTTGTTATGTGCTGGTCTAGAGCATAGACTCATTATAATTTTATAGCGTGAACTCTTTTAGTGTGCCAGACTAATGCTTCATGATTCACTAGTCAATACCCATAGATGGCATTTCCAAAGGTATTATTAGCTACTGCAGGTAAACAATTCCTTTTATTTATTTTTAAATTCAAATCCTTTATGTGAATCCCACAAAAGAGATTAGTTTCTCATTGAAATAAATGAGTCTCTAGCCAGATAAAATCTGCTTGCAGTGTGACTATTAAGGTGGTGAATAAATGCCTTTTGTACAGCAGAAGGATTTCATTAACAAGTCAGAAAGGGCATTTTGACTTGTTTCCAACTTGGTGCAAGTATTTTTCATTCTTACTGATCAACAGAAAGACAAGTAAGAGATTTTGCTTTGTAATGTTTCAGAAAGCCACAACAAAAAGGGGTGTGTGTGTGTGTGTGTATTTCTTTTTCTATTGCATTGGAAGTGGGGGGAGGGGGGAGATAAAACTAGTTCCGTCTTGTCTGAAAAATACTGAATTATTTCAAAAGCACTGGAATCTTATGCAAAGATTTCTTTGCAAGTGCCCTCATGAGCAATCTTTTGATGTCATTAGCCCTCTTTGTGAGCTGGAAGGAAGTTGTACCTCAAAAGAGGCTGGAAAGGATTAAAAGTGCTAGCAAAAAAATTAAGTAGAGATTAGAACATCAATGATTCTTCTGTCTTTGTAGCATGCTGGAGTGCTACAACTGATGAAAGTAAAAGGTGCAGCATAACATTTCCTAACTCTGAGGGAAGTGATCTTACTGGTAACTGAACGAGGAACAGACATTCAGTCACAAGTCAGTCTGAATGGTTTCCCATCACCGTTTTAATTTTCGTTTCTTGTGTCCACTGTAGCACCATCACTTGTATTTTTAAAAACAACAAAACCCATATTTTGATTCAGTCTTTTTGCTCCTCTTTTCTACTGTCCTTTTTTTCTTTCAAATGGGTTGCATATAAGCAGAGAAGTCTGTATAGGGCAATTATTTGAATAGTCTGAGTCCCTAAAGGAGGGAAAAGGGTTGAGAGAGACATTAATTTCATTTTTATACTGCTGTCAAATCGTTCAGTTGTATTTTTCTAGTGTGAACTAGCTACTGGCATGCCTCTGTTGGATAATTGAAATGCTCAGCATAAAATCCTCTGCACAATGTGTTTGCGGGTATTTCACTTAGCTATGTCACCTTTCCTGGAAAATCCAGTTTCATTTCTGTGTTGATATTCTAGTTTGGGTTTATGGGTACGCCTGCTTTTTCTTTTATGTGATACAAGTACTCTATTTCTGGAGAGTCATTTTTCCTTAGACTGAACTGGTGCTCTAATTGGTTCCATAGCTCATATCTAGCAGCATCTTTCAAAACTACAAGAGAAGTTATGGCTATATCCTAAAAAATTGCATGCTGGCCTGTAATCAAACTGAATTTTAAATGTATGAAAAAATACAACATGCCTTAGCCTGTTTAACTTTTAAGTTGTATAGGTCATAATGTCTGGAGGAGTTAAAAAAAAAGAAATCCCTTCCTTGTTGATATGAAGGAGTTTTTTCTCATGAGAAGCACTTTTTTTTTTCCTTCACTTTCCAAATAACCTTGAAAATTTATAGGCTGAACAAGCAGGGCATACTTACTGACAGTTTTCAGGGTCAGAATTTGAAAACTCGCTTTTTTATAGTATCCCAGGAGTTTGTGTGGAAGTTTTATGTCTTCCTTTATTCCAGGGCACAGAAAGCCTTCTGGGTTTTCTGTAACAGAATAACAGTATCAGATTTTTGTCATTTTTATCCTTGTGTATAACCAAAGGCTCAAAACCAAAAGAGATTTTTTTGCATTATGGTTTGGTTTACCTGGTTATTTTGTGCGTGCATGCACGTGTTGTGTTGCTTCTTACCTGATCTCCGAGGGTAAAGGTTTTACCCGGGGTACTCAATATTTCCATGGGCATTGTTTACGACGGGCAATAACTGGTAAAGGCCAGTGGAAAGATTAAAAAAGCTCGTTGGCATTTTAATTGGTCCACTTGGGCAGTATAGTGGATATACTAAAGAAGCTGGCCAGGCAAGAGAGCAGCTTTGCCAAGTGGGCTGGTGACCAGCTGAGGGATCATCTAGCATTTTGACAAAAGGCATTCTGACAAATCTGATTGCCAGGTTATTTGACAGGGACTGGACACTGACAGTTCGGGGAGGGCAGAGTATTGGACACAAGTACAGGTGCTGAGAGAGCCTCTCATCTTAGAAGGGAAGCCAGGGTCTGCACCAAGGTGAGGAGAGAGAGCATGCTGAGCCATTTTGACCACACACAGCACTGCAATCAAGGCTAATGAGCGACACCAAGGAAGCACTTAGAGAGGTGTTATGATTTGACCACATCTGAATAGTACGGCTACATTAAGTACAATTGAAATAAGAAATTCTAAGTAATTACTCTCTTTTGCTTCAGCAGAGGCTTAGAAAAGTTTGGCTACAAACCTAGAGCTCTGATTTACGGTGCTAGGACTTGTGAGTAAATACGGGGAGTCCAGAATAGCTATTGCCATTCCTTTCCCTTTCCCTGCCCCCTCCCCACCCCAATAATGTGAGAAACTGAAAGCTCAATTTTTTTGTGGAATCATTTCCCAAGAGAATTTCTTCCTAGAAGGCTTTCTAGAAAACCTAGTGTCAGAAACTGCATCTGATCTCTTTTCACACTGAGGAAGCTTAGCAATAACTGGATCCTGTCTGGGATATAGGCGTAGCAGCACAGCCAGATTTGATCACAGAAAAGCTTTACTAGAACTAATGTCAGGCAGAAGCAGAATTAAGCTGCTTGTTTCAGTTCTGGAACAGAGTGTTCAGAAATGCAAGATTTAAGAGTTGTCGATTTCCAGCCTGAGCTGAGTCACTTATTTTATCCAGTTTCACTCAGGGCATTCTAACCTCAAAAGGTTTATTGGCATAACACAGCAGCATGTTAATGTGGCCAGACTGCTTCCAGAGCAGGACAAATAATTTCCAGCAGCCCTGTATAGACTTGCTATTCTGGGACTTCTGTCTTGATCTTCCTTCTGTGGTCTAATTACGCAGCCACTAATTCGTCCAGATCCTTCATTCCGAGAAGGGCTGTGTCATGCCACTAATTTAATAATGCACACTGCCTCCTTATAATGTTTAAAGTGCTTTGGTCAGCACTTGAATATTTAAGTAACTGAAATTAGTCATTGTAACTAGAAACCTGATAATTTTAAATGGTTTGTGGTCATTTCGGGTTGGGGATGGAGAGGAGAATGTGAGGTGCCAATCAGGGTGCATTTTAACGAACTAGAACTGCAGGTGGTCAATCTGTTGATATGCAGTTGACAGCATGAGGATTTAGGAATTCAGCTTTAGGCCCTGCATTTTGTATTTCTCTGCCTCGCTTTTTTGTCAATTATAAATAAGAACACAATGACGTAATTCACTGGAGTATTAATACCAAATGCAGTGATGCTTTTCAGTGACAGTGACAAGTGACAAGGACAGTGGGATGTCTAAATATAGATATGTATATATATGTGTATATAACTTTTGAGCACTGTCTGCTCTTGCAGAACAAGGGGGCACTTTCATTAAATGAACTTGTGTTGCAGCTGACACTATGTGCAACTAAAGTTCTAGAAAGTTCCAGTCACCGTTGACTGAGTGGTTAATGGCCACATGGCAAAGATAACATTAATTTCTCTGAAAGGTATCGTCAGCTTTGACCTCAAGTATATTTTTAGTTCAAATGAGGGAGAATTAATATATTTGAACTAAGATCTGATTTCTTTTGTCAGCAAACTGAGGTTTTCTCCCCTTTTTCTTAAGTCCGCTTTAGAGTGCCAGCAATATCTTTCCACCAATGAAATAATTCATTGAAAAAAACACATGAATGGAAGAGTGAAATTCTAAAAGATGTTGCCAAGGTCATTTTGTCTCCTGTTATTGATATGGTTTTGCACTGCACATTGTGATAGTGTTCACAACTAAAAAGTGAAGAAAGAGGAAAGAACACATTTCACCTGCGGAAAAAAATCTGACAAACCTGGACTGCGAGCTCCTGGATTTCTGTGACTTAGCTGGGCAAGAGCCAAAGAAAGAGCTTGTTTTGCATGTGTTTCTTCCTACTGTTCATAATGCCAGCTTCAAAGATCCTATGAATAGAACTGTGTAAATGGTAAAATGTTAATGGTAGGGTAGTAAAACAGGCTCACGCATCTGAAAATTGCTCACACGTTTTCTAATGGAGATTTCCTGATGTATAAGATCACACAGGTTTGAAACAAAGATTTATGACTGCATTGTATTTAAAAGGAAAGTATTTTAAGGGGGAAAGGTAACTCCCCCTACTAAACCTGGTGCCTCTTGCTGCATGGAAGTTCTCCTTTAATTTTGGTCCATGAATTACACACAGAAAAATATAGAACAAAAAAATGGAGAGCTTCCTCTAGAGGTGATTGTGGATAGGTCCTTGAATCTCATTATGGTAATTTTCCAGTTAATAGACAATTTTCAGCAAGCTTGTGTTGTGAGTAATATTTAGTAGAAATGGAAATCACTGAATCTCTGTGGTGACTTCTGCTTCAGTCCTGAAGAAGGCACAGTCTGTGGCTAGCTTCATTGGAGAGCAGAGAAGGCTTGACTCCTTTAGACTTTTTTTTGCTTGTTTCCACGTCGTTGCACACCTACTTGTTCACTGTGTTCATGCCCCATGGAAAGTGGCTGCTGCCTCAGGCAGTAAAGCCCTGAATAACTACTTACCTTGAGTTAGACTGAGCATCTACGAGGCAGGATTGTGAACAGAATGCAAAGTTGCTTTTCAGCCGCATTAGTTCGCTGGTGTTCTGTGTGCAGCCACACAAGTGCCCATTTTGATACAGAGTAAGTGGTGTTATGAGGGCAAGAAGAAACAGAAACAGCGACTCCTTTTGAAGAGTTAATTGGGGAAACAGCGTTTCTGCAATCGCACAGAAGTGGTTGTTAGTACAGTAATTAGTCTATTGTTAGCACTGCTTTTTTTCTCTCTCTTCTTAAAAAGGCCTCTGAAAATGTGCTTGTTCTGTGGTCTGGCAGTCTGGTACTGGTGGTTATCCATGAATCCTGTCCAAACCACCTCCAAATCTTTCTAAGGTGTTTGGCTACTGCCTAATTACTCAACAGTTCTAGTTATCCTCCTTCAGTGCCTTCATAAACCCAGCTTCTTACCATAAGCTCCTGTTTTACCTTAATATATCCAGACCCTCTCAAAAACACAAATTACTTTTGCTTCTGCTCCCTTTTCTCATCTGCCTGCTGAATTTCAGCCTTCCCTGAAACCCGCTCTTCATTATGCAGGTTCACAGTGTTCATTGCCTCAGCCTCTTACCTCAGCTAACAAGCTGGCATCCATTTACTGCTTAGACACCTGCAGCTTCCATTTGCCACATCTAGCACAGCTTGAAGCAGTTTGTTTTGCTATAAATTGGAGTTTATGGTAACATACAATGTATTTGCAAATGTCACAATATTTAAATAACAAACTTCCATGCTCATAAATAACAAAAAAACCCCATAAGCATTGGTAACAATATGACTCTGTTTCTTCAGTCTTAATGACTTACACAGGTCCTTGTCTGTAACTGAAGTCTCCTTAGGAAACCAGAAAGCTCTCCTAACTTAAATCTTGGGTCTTAGAACAGGACATATGTTTTTAGAAAGGCTGCCAGACCACCCACCATCATCCATCTTCATCTTCTATTTATTTTTATTGTGACAACTTCAAATTACGTTTTCACTATTTTATTCTCAAAAGTTATTTTGCTTTTACAACAATCTCTTCAGAAAAAGTATTTGCAAAGAAACAGATGGTGATCTTATTTTCTGTGCTGTGAAAGGACAGCAATTCTTAGTCTAGTAAGCAAAGTGAGACCCTTGTGGTATTCAGTGCATTTAGAAGGATAAATCAAGCATCAGAACAGAGAGATAGTCCCTTTTCCATTAATCACTACAGCAGCAACTATATTTTATTTCTATAAAATGGCAGAATTGCATTTTGCCGGTTGATACAAAGAAAGAGTTGGTAAAGCCACACTGTTCCCATTAATTTTCAGAAAGACTAAGTCTTTAATGAGTATTTGTGTTCAAAAGCCACCTTTATTCTTCCTTTTAAACTGAAAGAGAGTAGGTTTAGATTAGCTGTCAGGAAGAAATTGTTTACTGTGATGGTGGTGAGGCACTGGCACAGGTGGTCCAGAGAAGCTGCAGATACCCCATTCCTGGAAGTGTTTGAGGCCAGGTTGGATGGAGCTCTGAGCAACCTGGTCTAGTGGAAAGTGTCCCTCCCCATGCCAGGGGGATTGGAACTGGATGGTCCTTAAGGTCCCTTCCAACCCGTGAAGGGACCTTAGATGGCTTCCAGCCAGTCTATGACTGATGATTTATGACTCTTCCAATATTCTATCTTTGGAGCACAAGTGATAAAATAATAGGAACAGGATAAAACAGCGTGTGGTGCACAGTATCTTTACAGGTGAGTGGGTTATTTCTGGTATTTTCTTTATCTTAAATTGCAAGTAGGAGAATAAAGATCCTTCTGATCTTAAAATATAGCTCAATAAGAATGCAATTTCTGAAAGTCTGTTCTGTAAGAAGAAAGTCTAGAGAACGCAGATACTTGATCATTTTTTCCAATCCAATCACTTAGATTTTTATTCATACTAAAACACCTGTGTTCCAGGATTTCTTTCTGTTCTTGTTAACTACCATTATACATCTTAAAGTGATATACTTTGTAATAAGTAGGGCATGGTCTTGTTTTTATTCCTGATTTCTTCTGAAGTGTGTATCTCTTAATGATAACTCTCATAGATGAGAAGACCTTATGGTCTTCTTGCTTTCATACAGATATACTGATATATGAACGCCTAAGATTCTATTTCATTTATTTTCTCAGAACACCTGTTTCAGAAGTAACACTAAGGGCACTTAAATAAGTAAAATGCAGCTCCCAAATGTGTGAAACTTTAAAAGGAAAAAAAAAATAAGAGGAGGTCTTTGTTTTTAAAGAAATATTTAAAACCAGTTTGAAGTTAAGCATTAGCTTCTGTGATGGTGAATATGAAGTTAAATAACTGCAAATGATAAAAATACTGATTATTTTGCACTTATATATGATGAGAGACATTGTAATAAATATCCTATGCCACCACCAGCATATCCAATAGCAGCAGTACTTTTTAGTCTTGAAATAGCTGCTCCTTCTTTCTTCAGGGTGACATTTGGGAGCTATGTAAGTATGAGGTTGGTGCAACAAAGAATGTGCTTGCTATCCCAGAAGATGAGATTGTGTCGGTGTGAAGTAAGTAAGATTTTGTCTTTAGTTTCAATAAAGATCTTGAAAGGGAAATTTTGCAAAATTATGGCTCATGACTGTACTACTCTAACAATATTTGATAAGCACTGTAGCAATTACTAGACATGATATTAAATTCAAATATATTCTCAATGGCTTATTTGCTTCCTGTTTGCTGATCTTTCATTTTTATGTATGTGTCTTTTTTGTTGTACTCCAAGACCACTGGAAGGAAACTGATGCATTTTAGTATAAACATCAGATTTTTGTGCTTATGTGCCTAGAATTTATTGCTGAACTCTTGGCTCTTTTGCTGAACTTGGCTAGACAAATATGTATGGTGTGTTTTTTTCATGGTCAGAACTATTCTTACAGGTCGAAGCCTTTCGTGCATTTCTGGTTTTATAGTAAAATTACTCTACAGTTCTCTGCTGGCCCTCTACATGAGAATTTGCAGAATAACTCCTCTGATTGATGGATTGATTTCCATAGTTATGGACTCTATGGATTGCTATAAACTGCTTCCAATATTGGCAAAATAATTACTTCTAAACGTTTAGGTCAAGTGCCCATTGACAACTGAAGGGAATGAGAAGATAGGAAGATATAAAATACCTGAGAGTTTTATTTCATGTTTGTCTGTATTGCATTAATTGCTCATCCAAATTGTATGACAAGTTGTCTTTTATGTCTGACAGCTGAAGTAAAATTTATCTCAAAAATTTATATGAGCATTTCTAAGTACCAATAAGGAAACTGCAGTTACAATTAGCACATGAAGTCACCACTGTGCTATTGCCTGTATTTTACTGTCTGTTATTTTAATTCATTTTAACAAACACTTATGAAAGCATATGTCAAATAACACTTCATTCAAAGTCTGGCAATAACAAAGTGGCAACATAATCACCCCTTTTTAACGTGTGGTGCAACTGGTGGCCCCAGGAGATACGTAACCAATTAATTTGCTTAAAATATTCTTCTGACACAAAGAGCCACAGGAGTTCCGCTAAAGAAACTTTGGAATGTAAAAGGTGAAAAAGGATCAAGGGAAATGAACTCGGCACTCTTGGGGTTCTGAAGCTGTTGTCATCTAGAAATATAGTGGTATTTACTGTAACATTTTGTTTCTTGCCCATCTTTTATCATTTCTGGGACAAGATTGAAGTAATCGGACTCATCACTTAAGACTTGTACAATCAGCTTGATTTGCCAGTCAGTAGAAACTGCTTCAAGTGTTACATTTGGATGTGTGTTTATACACCTTAGAAAAGAAGCATTGTATGATCATTGCCAGTAGAAGGCAGAAAATTTGCTTCAAGAATTAGAAATTTGAGAACATATTTACTTATTTTATACTACTTTATATATATAGACGGGTGCATATATCCACAGCATTGCTTAGTAAATGCACTGTGTGCAGAAATAGGGAGAAAATAGACTATTTTAATGTATAAGTGGTTTTTTTATGGAGTGTATTGATACATTAATAGTTCATAAAACAATATTTTTCTGAGGAAAGTATTTTAAATTATTTTTTTAAGTGTTCTGCTTCTACCCACGAAGTTATAGTTTTGAATATAATAATAAATTATCTTGTACTTTTTTGGTTGAATATGGAAATATAATTTATAATCTTCTGTCAATTAGCTTTTCTCCTTAGTAGTATTTCTGAAGCATTCATTGCCGTTGTAAAATTCTATTAAGATAAGAAAATACAGACTGTTGGACTTCTTTGCTTAATTTTGCTTGAGACTATCACACAGTGTTTCTCCCAGTAAGCCAGGAAGAGAGAGAATGTAATTTGTACTTTCCAGAGCTTTTGATTTGAACTGATTGGTATATTCTTTCCAAAAAGCTGAGTAAGTTTTATTACAGTACAAACATGACCTTCAGGAAAAGGTTAAAGATAACTTTAACAAACTACTTCCCCAACCACTCAAAAAGAAACAGTTGAAAATGACTGGGCTCAGCTCCTCAGGTAAGCAGCCCTCATTAATTGTCTGTTTCTGACATGCTCATTGTTATCAGACAATTGACAAGTGCTGATAATAAATCTGAAACAAGGATACACAATCAACTAATGAAAATGAAATGCCATAATTAAGATATTGCTAGTTGACTTTTATAGCTAATGAGGAGATTTCTGTAGTCACACTGGTAGTTGCAAGTTGTTTAATGGGATCCTTTTTGGGGTTTATAGTTATAAGATCATGTGGTTTAATTATTTCTAGCATCTTAATATGATCTTCATTCTTTTCACCTTTCACATGAGGAGACTCATTACTTTTCTCCAAGGATCCAGTATGATAGACAAAATGTCAGAAATAATTAAAACTAATGATGGCCACACACACAGAAACGTTGAGTAGAAATTCAGTCTATCTGGTATCAAGAATTCCCCCTGGAAATCTGAAATGAAATGCTTCCCAGTTGAATTTTGACGCCTTCTCATCAGCCTGATGGTTTTATTAGTTTGATGGTGTTGTGCTTCTTTGGCACCCTGATTTATCGGCTTATGGGGAAGAGGTCAAACATTTTATGGCCTTGCATTGCTTAGGTTGTCTTTATAACTCCCTGGATAGAAAGATTATTTTGTGATAGGAGTGCCTCCAGTTTAAAATCTAGCATCCTGAAATTTGTTGTAATAGTCCCCTGGTCCCTTTGGCAATAAGAACTATGCTTTTCTGTGCTGTAACATTGATATGGCTTCTGAATCAAAATTTAATGTTATTTTAAAACATAAATTGGGATTCTTTGCAATTCTGACTCATTGTATGTACTCCATCAGCTTTACCTTCATTGCAGTCTTGGCAGATTTTCATAACAGCCATATGAGTAATAAGGTTTTCCCAAATACTAAATAGTTACAGCAGAGCAGACACCAGATTGTCTATTCAGAATATGAAGACATTAGAATAAAATATTGTCTTCAAGTGGAATATGAGCACTCAGCTCTTCTTTTTAGTCTTCTGAAACCTTTCCCTGAAATTACTGATTCTGTTTCTTAGCACTGCTTGTAGCTCAGGCGAGTTGTGACCAGAAAAAACCCCTATGAATTGAAAGTGAGAGGCTCTGCCATTTTTAGGTGGATATGTCGGGGAAAGGCCATTTACACACAGTCAGGAGCTGTATTTGGTCAGGGGCTAGGGAAGAACTACAGTTTACAGCCAAGGGGTTTAGAACATCTGCTTGCCTGGCACATCTGTTTGCTTCAGTCCTGGAAACACAGTGTGGGCAAGCAGTGACCGAGCTGTGGAGCTCGTGGTGGGAGAACGTGGGTGGTGGAAGGGGAGAACTTAGCATGAGAGTAGGACAGTTAGACAGTCACGGTACTTTTCTTAAGTAATCTATACAGTATATACATCAGACAGAAGCAGCTGTCTGATAAGCAGCTCTTATTGTGAAGAGCACCTAATCACACTGTGTGATGGCGCAGATCTGTCTCAGCTCAGTGTTCCTCAAGCAGACAAATTCTAACCCGAGAGGTCTGTTAGTTCTTCTCGTGTTTTACCACTGCTTCAAAGGAAATTAAACTGAATGAGGCAAAATATATGGCCAAAAATACCAAATTCTGCTGATACCCTGAGGTAAAAAGTGTGTCCCTCCAACTGTAAGTGCTGGATGGTGAAGTTAGATTGATTTGGAATTAATGTCAGCAATATGAGCTACATTCATCAGTGTGTAATTGTTTCAGGATCTTCACTGGAAATCTTGTTTCTGTAGCTTTTTTGCTAAAGTGAAAAGTCTAGGAAAAAGAACTAAGCATGATACTACTTAAATATTGGTTTTGAAAATAATGTTTACTTTAGCTCCCGAATCTCCCTTCTCAGGGACTGAACTGTAGAAACTCTAAATCCAAGTGTGAAATGGTTACAGATGTTCTTAATTCCAAATGCATGAGAATCTTTTGAGTGTATGAGTCTATTTCTGTCTTTTTAAAATTCGTTCTATCTCTTCCATATGAGACAAATACAAACAATGCTTGGAAGGTGGTATTTTGCAGACTGAAATATTACTGACTTGGCTCCTTGCATACTTAGACTTCTTATTTGTAATATATGTCAATTTTATCAAAGACTACTACTAGAAGTGAAGTAAGCATTAAGAATGGTCCTCACTTCACCTAGAGCTATCAGAGCTCCTTCCCTTTTCCACAGTATTAGGAATAGTGCTCATTTATCTTCTGGTGGTGAATCCTCATCTTTCACACTTGATGAAGCCTTGCTTCAGGATAAATCTTAATGTCACTCCACTTCGTCTTTCCTAAATGAAATGCTGTTAATAAACCAAGTGCACGCAGATTGCATGGCACTGCTACCAATCTACCTTATCTATCTACTGGTGGGTTTAACTGATGTTACTTTTAATTTTGCTTATCAGATCTAACTTCTCTCCCTACCTTTTTGACAGCCGTGGCTGAAGTGGAAATTGATTCCAGCTTTTAAGATCACTTTGTCATTAGGCTTGCATTGCTTATATTGAAAAGCCACAGATGAAAGGGGCTGATGGACGAGGTGCAAGGATTAAAACTATGCCCCCTTTTTGTGTTTGTATGTGAGGCAATAGATCTGCAAGATTGAATTTATTTTCTCCTTGCTATTGTTAATGCTGGTCTGGAAGATGAAAATAGAACCTGCTTCTTTCCCAGTATTTTTTTTCTTCCGTGCATTTCCATTTGTGAGATCGTTCACCGGTGCTAAAACTTCATGCCCTATTTTTTTTTTGTGACAAAAAGCAGAAGTTTTTTTTTTGAAAGAGAATATTTATATCCACGGAACAGTGTAAGAGAAATGTAAGAAAAAATACAGGAAGAGTACATGAAATTTTGCACCCAACATGCAGGTGAAGTGCCAAGCTTGGGAAAAAAAAATAAAAATGTTCAGCTTTGACTAGAGAATATACAAAAACATTAAGCATTACTGACAGGCTAAATAAAAACTCCCACTTTCACCCATGCACAGCTCTGAGCCAGTGTTGGTTTATTCTTCTTCCCTTTGGAAACCTAAAATCTAGCTTGCTTTGCCTTCAAGTAAATCTTTTGCCACTGTAGTGCTGAAGAATAGATTGTGGGATGTGGTTGAGTTCAGACCTTGAAAAGAAAACAAAATTGCTCAATTAGACTCTCCAGAAGAGCTTCATTTGTTGTAGTGAATTACATTGGTCACTAGCTACCATTAGGAAAGGAAAAGGGAAGGAACAAGGGATCAGACGTTCTGTACAGGTCAGATTAAACCAGACAGAAAGGTTCATGGTGTCATAAGCATTGCAGAGAGTAAAAAAAGACTTTGATAGGTGATAACTTAATTATCTGCCACTATCAGTTTGGAAGGGCTTTTAAACATGTCCAAAGTGTCTACCAAAATTTCCAGCAGGAGTGACAGCAGATTTTTAAGTAAGGATAAAAATGCAGCAGTCTTCCTGGAATAAGAGTCTGACAGACTATGATGAATTACCTTATTATAGTTGTTCGCATGACAAATGTACTTGATCAGTGTTTCTTCTTGGGAATAGTTGAGCTTATCCAGAGGCAAAAGTTGAAAGGAAATGAAAGCTAACTAGTAAATCCTAAGTGGAATACATCAGAATTTCTAGCAACACAAGCTGAGAAACCTAATCAATTACTGTGTATGTCAATAACAAAACAGTTCTTATGTCTCCCATAGTGTTAGTTCTTCCTTTATCTGTTTAGTGTTATTGATAGAAATTTCACATACACATACTTTTGTAATTGACTCAGAGGTCTACTTAAAGCAAAATGTTTTATAAATAGCAAGATTTAGCCTTTTTCTATGCTGCAGGAGTAGGCACAGCACTAGTTCAGAGTACCTGCCTTGAGCACAGAGACTGACGGGGACATTAAGATGGGGCACATCTGCTGGTTGACAAATCACAGCTGACTGTGTTGCCCAGCTTCTCCATGGAATTTGCAGCCTTGACAGTCCTGGTTATGAGGCCGGTTTGTGGCTCTGTACAGGGTGGGGGTGCCCAAGGTCTGTCAGGGGCTGCTGGGTGCCCCCTGCAAGGAGCGGCCAGAGCTGCCCCTTGCCCCCATTCCTCTGCTCAGCTACGGAAGGAGGCTGAGGATTTGGGGCTGAAGAAGTGAAAATGTTTTGGGGTTTTTTGTCTTTGTTTCTCACTGTCCGACTCTGTTTTAACTGGCAATAAATTAATTTTTCCCAAGTCAAGCCTATTTTTTTTGTGGCTATGAAAAAAAGAACATTGTCATCTTACTCTCTTCACCTTGTCCTGTTGCCAAACGGGAGTGAGAGCAGCTGGGTGGGTGTCTGACAGCCAGCCAAGGTCACCCCACCACTGCTTCTCTGTGGGTTTTTTTGGTCTTGATGTAGCATCTTTATTCAGGCCTATATCTAGCACACACAGTTTTTCTCTTATTATTTTCCAAGTGTTTACACTTACACTAAATGTAAGGTGTAGGGTGTAATGTAGAACAATATTCAGACTTTGTAGCTGCTGTTTATTAAAGCAACTTGTTGCAGTTTTGTAAAACAGTATGTGACACACGATAATTATCATTGTTTTAATTTCTACAGAGTTTCAGAAGAAACTCATGACATAGGACCTAATATGTGATTACTTACCCAGAATATCAGAGCTCTCCTAACCCGTAGTTTTCTGATCTGCCTGCTTACACTTTAAGCACGAAAGTAATGGAAATCCTACTCCACAATTTGGAGTTAACAGATAAGCTTTTGATCACTTATATCCGTAAAGGTGTAAATTAGGTTGTTACCCCAAATTGCATTTGGGAGTTTACATCTGATCCTTCAAGGCATTGAGAGACAAGGCTACAAGCCTGTCTGCCAGGACATAAAATCTATGAAATAGAACAACTGTGAAATTCTGATGGAGAAAAATCTCAGTATTTCAGACAAATTAGTTGTTTTAGTTTAACTCTACTACTTTTTTTTAAACTTGACATAGGCGTTTAAAACACTGCCAACTAATTTTTTTGTTTGTTTAGTCCTTAAGCAAAGAATAAGTGGTTCTGATAACTACTAACACTTACAAGACTGTGGCATAGTAACTTAGTTAATACACTAGTGAAGTATTGCTCTAAGTAATGAAAGTAAGACTGAAGGAAAACTGTAGGTACAAACCATTGTTTTGTGATGCATATATCTATGCTGTTTGGGTTGTTCTTAATATATTTTTACTCTTCCTCTGATTTAGGCATTGGCAGTGGTTTTCCTGTCAGTAGTGTGAATTAGGGGCATTTTCTTGTGTTTCTAGTTATATATAATTATTAGTTTGTCTCAAGGCATGATTTGAAAATCAACCATGCATGGAAAAAAAAAAAAAAAAGCTTGTGCTGTTGTTTATCTTGGCTTTAGAGGACAGATAAGTACATCTGCATCCAAGCTTTCAAAACTCGTCAGAAAATCATTTTCTAAAGAAGAATTACTTCTGTTAATGCTTACATTTAAATTGTGGAAAATAAGATTTGGTTATTGCATGTGCTTTGTAACGCTGTGTACATCAAGTGCTCAGCAAACTTTAATGACCTTGATCATATTAAAATAAATAAAGTTAATGGAATATGTAGTCAGCTATTTTGAGAGTAAGATTGCTGATATAACACAATTTTTCTCATTGTTTTCTTTGAATTATTTTAGTGTTTCTGTAATTTAGAGAACAGGAGTGGGACTGTATTTGGATCAAAAGACATATTTTATTATCACCATAAGTATCTGTCCAGACCTTGTACATATATAATGCCTCTGAGAAAATTAGCACCTCGATGGGTTGGTTGGAAATTCTCAAGCTCAGTAGTTTTTTGTGTTCGAAGTGCAGTGGTATGTAGACACATCAGCTTGGATGAAAAACTAACGTACTTCACATCTATTTTTCAGAAAGTGACAAGCTGTAGTTTTTACTAAGCTAGCTTCATTACTGGAAGAATCTCTCTACAGCGATAGGGAACTCTGTGGGGACATGAGTAGAAAGTGTTTACTAAAGCAGATGCACAGTGATGATACAAATCAGTGTTTTGTTTGTGTTTTGTCTTCACCATAGACAGAGGCAAACCAGACACACGGAGTAGATTCACCCCGACAGTGGTAATACAGCTGCAGGAACAGGGCTGTAGGGTCCTCCTGGCCTGGGTAAATTTACATGCACCCCATGTAGACACTGTGCTCCATCCTTCTGGGGAAAAAAATTAAAAAGGCAAAGGGCAAAGGAGTCAAGACTGACCAGCACTGTTCTGTATAAACATACTCCTAAAGGATTATTATCATCGTTTTTAAACTTACCCAACACATTTCGCCTTCCTGCTTCTGCTCTCACTTGTGAAGTGAGCAGGGGGTTCTCACAGTCTTTTGTTAGAAAAGCACAGTTACAGTAGTTCTGTACTGAGAACTTACATATTCATAATAATGAAAAAAAAAATCTCTGAAAATAAAAGGATTATGTAGTTTCCACATCGATCTTTGGTTTGGGTTCTTATTTGATTAATCTGTATCTCAAGCAATGTTTAAAGTGGAAACTTGGAATGAGAGATTGAGAAGGCAAGTGGGGGTTCTTTGAAGTAATTGAGGATGAAGCTGCTGGACCTGACAGAGGAATCACTTTATCCTATTTAGGACTAATTTCATATCTTAATGTGATTCATGTGTTGTTGGGTTGAGGAATTCTGTCAGATAGTATAAGGAAACCAAAGAACTGTCAGTCTTCTGTGAGTCTTCTATGCCTTTTTCTCTTGAAGACTTCTATAATTTGTACATTTGCTCGTTATCTCAGTTCTTGAATATTCCACTGCCTCTCTGAGTTTTATTTCATTTCTTTCTTTACAAAATAACAAAATTTAAAATTGCCAGTGAGGAGCAAATACATACATTTAAAAGTCAACTAAAATGGCAAGAATTTGAATGAGATTTAATTTTTTTATTGTGTCTTTTTGTACCGAATTAGCTACTTTGTTTTTATTTCAGATATTTATCTTATTACTGTGAATCAGATAGATTGAATCATGTGGTGCTTCTGTCAAAGTTTAGACAAAGCAGTTAAACAGAAGAGTAGGTAAAACTGCAAGTTAATTGAATGGACAAACTTGGGTCTAATGCTTCTCTAGCTATCATTTGCTTGTTTTGTTCTGCTAAATTTAGCTGCTTTTCAGCTCATAAACTTCGAAGTCAACTCAAAGTCGAGCTCAAGGAGAATTCATATGATGCAAGCAGGCCTGATTAGCCTGAGAGCTGTGAGCAAGTCTCCTACTCTGTGCAGTCTACAGAACTGTGGTGAAGATGGAAACACTTTTTTGTATTCTGGGTTTGAGCTCAAAGGATTAACCTATAGTAAGAAATTACCAAGGAAGTTGCTAAGACTGAATATATAAAACTACTACTTCTAAGATTTTAAATAAGTAATTTGTCTTAAGGGATGGTAATTTAGTAGTTTGACTCATCAGTAGTGACCACAACTAAAAATCATGGGGTTTTTTTTTGTTGCTGTGGATTATTTTATAATGGATTTCCCAACTGGGTTTTAAGAACAATGTATCTGTTTATTCAAGGCTACTAATTCACACTGTGCCATGCCAGAAGGAGTGCTGCTGATTGCTGACTGGTCAAATACTTGTTGAACTTGGCTTATTCCTGGATCGCTGGTCATAAAACCTATCACTTCCAATTTACACCTCAGTTGTAAGGCTCTGATCTCTTTAAATCCTATGGAAATGAACTCTAAAGCTTTGTAAAAGTCTCCAGTGATGCTTTTTCCTTATGCCATTTCCTGTTTCTTAAGTCTGTGTTCTGCAGAATTCTCCCTTGGTCCAGTTTTTTTGTTCACTTTGATGGTGTCAAGTCAGAGCATGTCAGTGCCATTTGCTATCCCACACTAAAGCACTTCCTTTACTAATTATTAAATCGAAATTGCTTGTTGCTCACCAACATCTGCTGCTCAGTTTTACAGCTGAAAACACAGGATATAATACTCTGTTCCATGCCTGTTTTCCTTTTTTTTCGTCCTTTCTTTCTATAAAACATGTCCTGGCTACTAAAACTTACAGGTGTTGTTTTGGTGATTCAGATGGAATCCTTGTATGTGCTCCTAGAATCTGTTACTCTTTTCCAAACACCATTTTAAATTTTCTCTCAGACAACATGAGGCAGCGCTGATGGCTGCAGTTTTGACAGTCATTAAAAGAAACAGAATAATATACATAAATTCTAAGATAAACACATTTTTGATTCTGTTGTTTGATAAGAGGAGTATAAAAGACAGGGTGGAAGGATGCAACAGAAGGAGTCTGTCTCTGGAGCTCCTTTTTTTTTTTTTTTGTCTTAAACAAATACCATGACCACTGAATAGGGAAGATGTGTAGAACTATCACAACATTTGCAGTAGCAGGACATCCATGTGGCAAAGTCTTCCTTTCTCAAAACCTGCTTGGCTTTCCTGGATGGAAGCCCAAATTTTTATCCTGAAATATTTTCAGATTATAGCACCTTTGCATCCTTCTTCAAGATATTTAGCAACCGCTAAATAAAACACATAGACATTTAAAATTTAAATACTTTGTTGTTTAAAAAACCCTAATAGTTGATATTCTTGCCAGAATATTCTGTAGTTCTCTAAGAGCAATAAAACACTTATTGGAAGTTGTGGGGATGAAGCTAAGCAGCGTTTCTCTAGAATAAAATCAGAGAAACAAGCACAAGAAACCATTTACCATTGGAAATGTTTCCTTTTTTTTTTTTCTCTCTCCTCTCCCGCTCCAAGACCATCACTCATCCCAACTGAGTGACAATTATCAAGGAAAATCTAAGCTAAGTTAGTTACTAAAAAACTATGAACTCAACAAAGGGAGCAGGAAAAAAAATCATTTTAAAGAGAGCTCTGTTCCTCAGGTTTCAGTAACAGAGGAGAAAAAAATGTTACCTTTCCTGTCCCATAGCCATTCACTGAGAAAATCAGTTAGTTTGCCTAATGGATAAGCAGAACTAGGTTAAAGGAAAGGTTGGGATCCTCTGCCAGCAAAACTAGTTTCCTTTCCCTACTGAGAGTTATCACACTCTCTGCTGAGTCGTTTCAAGCATTGCTGTTACCAGAAACTAACCCAGATCTGTCTAAATGATCCAGTTTAAGAAGAAAACCGAAAACTGTTTTCAAGTTTAAATGGTTTGAAGTTCAGAGTGGGGAACATCACCAAGAAGTTTTGGGTCAGTGCATGGCTACGTAAACAGAGCATGAAGAAACTATAGCATCTGTGAGGAGAAAGAAATAAGCAGATACACAGTTGTTGGTTGTATGAGAGACTCACAGGGTAAACCAGAGAGAAATCAAAAGTTTCAAGAAGAGAGAAGCCAAAGAAGGCATCCGGGGGCCCTAGTGGTCCTACTCCTGGGCTGTCCAAAGCCAGCAGAGCCAGAGCCTCCAAGGTGGACCGCTTGCCCTTCCTCCCCAGCTGTGCCATCTCCTGTGGGACATGCAGGTCATATACTTCGAAAAACTGCACGTACATCGGTGATTAAAGTGTCTGAGTTCATTTAGTATCCACACTGTCAACACGGTCTTAAAACATTACGGTGCTTGTTTGAATAAGAAGTAGTAATAATTTCGCAGGGTAGTTAAGGACACTTCTGCCATATGCTGTTGGACAGGGAAGTATTAACAGGCCTCAGACCAAGCGGCTGGTCAACATTTTGTACCTCCTGTGATAAATGGTAGCTTGTTAGAATATATGGATACCCTTAAAATGCTACATAATGCAGAAGGAGAGAGGTGATCAGAACTGAAAATCATCAGCAAGGCAGTTGTAGGTGGACAGGATTTTCTTGTGTCACTGAAGCTAGTTTAAATGGAAGGGTAATGGCAATGTGAGTGAAAAGAAAAATATTGAACTAATTTTCCTAACAGACCACAACAGACCTGAAAGAGATATTGTACGGGTGGATTTCAACTTATCTCTAAGCATTTGCATGTTGAAGACAGTAAGTTGGCTGCTTATGTATTCATTCGTGCTGTGTTGCGCATAAGAACTTAAACTAAATTCAAAACTTCGGTAGGGTTTCTTGAAGCTGTTGCAAAATTATAAATGTAATAGCACTTTATAATTTATTTATGTTTTCCAATCCCCCTCGCCTAAAAATGTAGCTTATAGCACAGTGAGACTCTATGCAGCTCTATGTTACGGGATACTTTGTTTTACTTTTCTCATAAGGTGAACCCTGGTGAAAAGTGAACAATTGTAGTCTTGGTTGAGGCCCCAGGAATCCACACAAGTGTTAATAAACATCTTGTAGAAACAAACTTTCAGTATCCATATACATGTGGATATATATTCTTCAACAAGCAATTGAAAGAACTTGTAACTGCTCTGTTGCTGGCATCATTAGTTACTTTGCTTAAAAGGATGTATACCATTAAAGGGTAGGTGGTTTGAAAACTTATTTCCTAGTTTATACACTTGATCAAGAGAAGGTGCCACTACTTCTTCAGACCTGCCTTGAGCTTTAAGGTGGTGCTGACGAAAACTCGTGGTACATTTGTCATTGTTGGCTGGCTGCTGGAAAAGAGAGTGGAAGACAAAATAACACCAAAGTGTTTGGGCAGTATCCTTAGAAACAAAAAATCAGTGTAGAGTGAGGTGTATAAAAACTGCCTTTGAAAGATGGGAACCTGAATCACACCAAGATATAGACAAACGTGGAACTTGGATTTTTGTTGCAAGTTATGACCTTACTTGATTGAAAAGATTCAGTTTATATTCATCCAAGGAGAGAAAATGACAAAGCTGTGATAGGAGATGCTGTCAAATCTCTTGGGTTGATTTAATACCAAAGACCATTTTGCAACTAAATAGGCTAAACCTAATTGTTGGTTGTGTGTAGTTCAGTCTTCTTTAATTTGCAAAATATATGACTTAAACAATGCTATGAATTAATCTAAAATAATTTCTCTTTTGTGTTCTAGGTAAGAGAATATCAGGTTTCTCACTATAATCTGGCTACATCAAGGTAACAGATTTCAGGTATCTGAAGCATATGATGGGACTATAATTGTGTATGTAAGTACGTGAACATCAGATTGTCTTGCATATGAAAAGTGTCTGAATCAGTAAAACATTTGATTTCCAAAGGAAAAGTAGCCAACTTTAGCAAATCTCTAGCAAGCCTTGAAAATACGATAGAAAAAATTATGTTCTGTGCTACAGTCTCATTGGGTTATGTTCTGCTTTTCTGGTGTGAAAACTATTTAGTTCATGTTGTTGCCATACTGGATGTATTTTGTGTGTCTGCATGTTTACGAAGACTGAGACGACAATATGGTCACTCCGTGAGGTGATTTAATAAATGAGGGAAAACAGGAAGGAATAAAAACAGTTTGATGCAAATGGTAAGAAAGTATAGAGCTGCATATATAGTTCTCAATATTAAGACTAAAGTAGAAATATTCTGAAATACTAAAATATTTATATTATTATACCTATTAATTCTCAAAAAAAAAAAAAAAAATATTGCGAGCTTGTTTCTTGTGTCCCTTAGGGTTTTCTATGCTAAAACAGCTCTTCATCCAACTTGATTTTTTTGTTTGATTATAAATTAATACTGAATATGGACAACTTTAAAAACAAACAAACAAAGAAGTTCTTTTTCCTTTTACATCCTTGGTGTTAGTCAAGATTTACAGATATAACTTCTGTAAGAGTCTTGTATTTTGAATAGACAACTGGACTTCATTTATCGGTGTGATTATTGAAGTTAAATAGAATGGATTACATGAGCTGAGTAGTTTCAGACAAGATTCAGTACTAGAATGTCTATCATCTCCAGCCTTCTAAGATTTTCCTGCAAAATTTAATTAAAACAGTTTTGTATTTCCCCCCTCAAAAATAATCTGTACTCTTGTGGCCCTTGATATGGTAGTTTTCCAGGAACAGTAGTGTGTAGCATCTTGCAAACAATCAGAACATTTATAGAAGTCTTTAATTTATTGCATTCTGCCTTTAAAATGCTACTTTATAATGACCTCATAATGACTTTATAATGACTGGTGTGTCCTTAAGAGTGCTGTATTCACATTTGAGCAACTGACATTTTTTGTGCTAGTATCTGGACTGTTGGATACTGGGATAAAATCCTACAGGTACACAAAGGCAAGTAAACAGCATAAATCCTTTACTGCTAGACAGAATGCTGTGATGAATCTAAATGGCTTTTTAAAGGTAAGGTTTGGTGAGATATCCAGAGATTTCAAGATTATTTTGCTAAATCACCCAGAGTTCTTCTGTGAATAACACTGGGATGGGCGAGTCTTTCCTTGTCCAGCTGCATTTTTAATGCCTTGTCAGGGCCATTGGATCAGCGTAAGATTGAGCGTTATTTGATGTAGCAACATCTGTTGTTCTGCAGTGTACTTCCAGCAGATGCTCTTCCTTTAAGTGTAGTTCTATTTGTTTTAATCTTGGAACATGTTACCTGTAGCAGATGAATGGTAGTAAAGTTGCAGTGCAGGTTTTGAAACCATGAATTGTGTACCTCTGATCAAATTGATATCTGCAAGTTGTGTAAAACGTCATTAAGTTTGATAGGGATGGCAGTTGGAACAGTTTCTGATTTATCCCCCCAATTCTTCTGAGTGTAGNTTTTGGATAAACACCAACTTTTAAATACTTTTGTCTTTTTTTTTTTTTTTTTTTTCCCCTTCTCTCCCTTCCATCTCTCCCTGCCCCTAGTAGCCATTCTTTTCTCTTCCTGGTGAATTAATTAAACTGCATAGGCACATATCTTATCAGAACTACAAGACATTCCCAAAGTTTGTCACTGTTTTTCCCTTTCACACCATACGAAGAGTTTTAATGAGAGTGCTGAAATCCATAACTTAATTGACTTCGCATGTATAGGTGCTGGCGACTAGTCTACACTAAGATAATTTTAAGACAGTCCCTGTTTCCTACTGTAAATGCGTGATAGTGCATATTTTGTTTAAGATAAATAAAATGGGGTGATATCAAGTATTTCTGTAGTCAAAGGAAAGTTTTTTGGAACATTAAACCCAGAGTATTGTACAATGCAATGCTCTTAAATATGTTTGCAGAGCAGGTATCCCATATTTCTTGCTGTTAACAAGTCCACTTGTAAGTACCATTTCCTTCTTTCAAGGAGTGGCATGCTACTACCTGTGTGCAAATGCTGGTCTCTGTTCCAGAGTCAAGAGAATCCCATGTAATGACAACACCTGCTGAATGATGTTAGAATTCTCCATACAAGCACAGGCAAAAAATGAGGGTAGCTGTAGGTGTTTGTTTGCATATGCTGGTTGTTTCACCATCGTGAAACCTGAAGTTACGTTTCTGTCTGAATTTTTTAATAACTGAAGAATTGTTAGCTTCAGTAACTCTGCATGATTATGTTTTGCCCAAAAAGAACTTAGGCAATTCAGCAGCTCCATTTTCTGCCTCTGTCTTCACCCTGAGGTTTAAGATCAGTGTATTTGCAATAGCTGTTTTGAAAATTTTATGTTTCTTAGGGTTCTATGAGGAAGTAGGAAATTTTAGGACTTCTTTGACTGTAGATAACTCAGTCCAGGCTTCCTGTGGGGTTTTCTTTGACACCCATTAAATCTGCTTCTGTGTCAAGTATCTGTTTATTTTATGTAATAAGGTCTAACTTCTTGGGCTAAATAGTGGTCTATGAGGCCTACTGTCATGGTTTAACACCAGCCACCGACTAAGCACCACCCAAGCACTCCCTCAGTCCCTCCCAGCAGGATGAACGGAGGGAATCCAAAGGGCAAAAGCCAGAAAACTCATTGGTTGAGATAACAACAGTTTAATAGTTGAAATAATATAATAATAATAATAATAATAATCACTTGTAAATAAAATAACAAAGAGCATCATTTCCCCCCTGCCAACCCCTTCCCCGGCTCTCTGTGCTGAGCATGGTGACATGTGGCATGGAATAGCCCTGTGGTCCATGGGGTCAGCTGTCCTGGCTGTGTCCTCTCCCAGCTCCTGGTGCTCCTCCCCAGCCCAGTCGCTGTTGGGGTTGGGTGAGAAGCGGAAAAGGCCTTGGCTCTGTGCAAGCCCTGCTCAGGAGTAAGGAAAACATCCCTGAATCATCAACGCTGTTTCCAGCACAAATCCAAAACACAGCCCTGTGCTGCTACTGAGAAGAAAATTAACTATCCCAGCCAAAACCAGCACACATGTATTGAAAGAGATGTTATCAAAGTTCTTAAGAGATCTATTTTTTGGGGGGTCCAGCAAGATTAATAGAGGTTTCTGAGCATTTTGATGAAATAACATATTAATGCAGTATAATGTTATATGAAGCTACAAGATGCTTAACCAAAACTACTCTGGATAATTTGTGACAAAGGCTATTATAATCCATTAGCCATAATTTCCAGGGCAATTTTCAGTCACTTTTAAGTTGTGACAACAGCATGTGCTGTAAATTATTATATGGATTGCAGAGATTCTTGGGGTTTCCGTATCATTTTCACATACAACCACATTACAAGTGGCTGTTTTATATGTGAGGTTACATTAGGGCAACTTTGTCTCTGTACCTATTGTGAATGGAGGTATGGTCTCTTTGTGATAAAAACGGGTAGGGATAATGGATAATCCTTCCTTTTACACTGTGTCCCTGGTTTAGGAAATGTCTTCAAACGTAAGAATTGACTTCACGAGTAAAATAAAACGCCTTCAGTCTATAAGATTTCTTGCCACTGCCAAGCTTCAATGAAATTCAGGACTACTATAAGTAGATTTATCAGATTAAAAGCACACTGGTATTTTCCCCTGCTGTAAACGGTCTAATGTCATGAATGAGGAGGGAGTTGTGCAGAAACACTAAGATAAAATTAAGTTGTTAAGTATTGTATTAAATATGCATGTGGAATCACATGAAAGATTATGTAGGAAATGTGGTGTTTCTTTTGCAAAAAAAAATTTTTTTTATTTAATTTTTCCAAATTTCACATTCTTGTATGAGAGTTTCTGTGCAGGTTTCTTAAACCGATCAACAAATTTAAGATTTTCTTACAATAGATGAGCAATTAGAAAAGGAAGAACAAAGTTCCAAATTGCTCATGATATCATGTACAATGAGAAAAAATTAATTATATCCTTCAAAAGTATATTTAATGATTATTATGTAGCTTTATTAAGTAATTAATCCTTTCTCTTGGGCAACGTAGGATCTTCTGCAGTTCTGATTCAAACAATATTATTAGAATATGAAAGTGAAAATCTATTTTTTCACAGAGGTTTTGTTGCACATTTGCTTGTGCTGTGTCATTATATGCTATGACATGCAGTAATCTGAAATTATCTGTCTACACCTTAGACTGCTGGCGTGGTAACCCAAATTCCTTGTCCAGAATTCCTCCAAAAGCAATACCACATTGCATTGTCCTGGACACGGGGCACATCATTATATTATATTTTAGCTTATAATGAAAGACCATAAAATCCTTATGCATGTACACACAAATCAATAGCAAGCTGAAGCAAAGCTCATTTCTATAGTGATCAAATTATTCAGTAGAAAAGCCAGCAAAACTACTGTACTGTTGTGATAATAATTAAAGAAAAGATATTACTTTTAAATCATACAAGTTTAGTAGAAATAAAACTAGAAAGCTAAATCAAAACTGTTTTTATATCAATCAAATGCCAATTAATTTTTAACTAGATTATTTAAGAAGAAACCTTCAAAATTAAGCTGCTATTAATGCATTAAAAAGTAAATGCAAATATGTTGCTTTCCAGATCATAGGGTTTCAAATGAAAAAGCAAGTTCTGGTGGAACACAGTCAACTAATTTTTCCTCATCTGAGTCATTCAACTTTTCATCAGTGCTCTTTTTGTTCCCCTTGATTTGACTATTCAAAAATTCCAACTTTTTTTCATTTTTCATTCCATTGCTGTCACCCAGTCATGAAAAATATTTTGTTTTCCTTTTTTTTCTTCTTTTTTTTTCTTCTTTTTTTTTTTTAAGTCTTGGTTTGACAGAGTTCAGTATAGAACAGAGCAGTACTATAGTGTATTCTAGTTCTTGCTGCCTGGAACAGCAGGCCATTGCTAATATGGTCCCACCCAGGTCAGGGTAGGAATGAAGGCACAAATCTGGGATGAAACTATTCAAGCCAAACACTATAAGGTGGTTAACATTTGAAAAGGAATAATCACTTTGACACCACACAGTCATTTAGCAGTGTGGATGTTCCCTTAAGGTCAGCCCTGTTGACTCCAGCCATGCATTCAGTAGAGTAACTTATTCCCTTCTAAAAATTGTACATTAGTAATGAGAAATTCTTTCTGTGGGATGCCTTATTTTCTCCTATCTAATTGCCTTTGAAGTAGGGGAAGAGAAAGTCTAAATTTCTTTTGTCCACTTACAGATTTGTTAAAAACAAACAAGACTAATTCAGGCACTGACACTTATTGTCTTCTTCTGACTTATTACAAAGTTACTGCCAAAAGCCTAGCACTGGATAGAGGGACAAATGTGAGAACTTTGGTAGGAATCCAAAAATTCCTATGTGTCTCAAGGTTAAAAGGAGACTCTTTAGCTAAATGAAAATACTGTTATTTTTTGGTTTTGTAGTTGTTCCATATTCAATTAGTACTAACCCACAATTGTCTTAGGCTTCTTTGTCTTGCCACCAAATGTTTTGCCTGCCTTCTTATGAAACAGTGCAGGAAGACTTAGGGAATAAGCTGTTGTCTCTTTTTAACAAATGAAGCTTAAATTCATGCCTAAATATAAATAGGTAGTTCAGAACAGTTCCCTCAAAGGAATTTTTTTGTTGTTTTTTTGTAAGATCTCAACTGCTTAGTCTCGGTAGCAGTAGGTTTTGATATAACCACTTAGCAACAGCCAAGTTCAGTGAAGTTCCCATGATTATTTGGGATTTTTGGTTTTAGATCAATAAAGATAATTTGTGAATGAATACAGAAAATACTTTAGCAATGCTATCTAAGGATGTTTTTCTTTACAATTATTGATGGGGAAGATGAGTTGGAGAATAAAATCACTTGCAGTCAAAGAAGTGAATTGAATGCTGTAAGACACCTGACTCATAACTTTTTAATTTTATATTTCAGTATGTAAGTCTACATACCCAGAGCTTTTTTTTTCCCAGAATATTCTTGCTATTTTTGTTGAAAAATTTGCCAAGTATTTCAGTTATTGACCAGATATATATGAGGCTCCAAGAAAACCTTCCAATAATTGTATTTTTAGAGGAAAATCTGATGAGTTAATTGATTGATATTACCACTTGAAGTAGTAAAAGGGATTATTTTTCTTTTATCTTTTTTTTCTTTTTTTTTTTTTTTTTCTCTTTTGTACTGCTCTAAAAATCACAGGAAGACTTACTGCTGAAAACTCTTCTGTGAAATGCTGTTCATTTGTTCATGTCTCTTTGGAAAGAATTCTTCTAAAAAGGATTCAGTTCTGGCAAAATATGAAATATCAAGGAATTGAAACTTGGAAGGTGGCAGCTACTCCTTAAAATGAAAAAAATATGCATTGGGAATTAATAGCAAATGTTCCACATTATGGTGCAAAAAATCCCAAAATAGTTCCACCCTCTAGTCACCTTTCTTCATTAAGTATTCTTTGTTGGTATTTGCAAAGCAGAATGATGCTGGCACTGTGCAGCACTGAGAAAGGAGCCAATGACAGCTCCTCAATGATTTTCAGTTAATCAGTCTAATTACCTTTCACTCCATCGCAGTGGCAACATCAAGCTTGTGAAGGAAAACTCTTCAAGAAATATCCAGGTTTCTCCTGTCGTGTTTTACATTCTTCACGCAGACTCTGCTGCAGCAATTCATTTTTAACATCTTTTTAAGCCATTAAAGTAACTGCTTGAAGTCATGGAAGACCTCAGCCTGTTTGGATGTTCACTGAATCGACGGAGGCATGTAGTGAAGAGCTTCTCTGAATTACAGTCTGGTAGTGAGGCTGGAATTGAAACCTTTGCTTTATAAGTCATAAGCTTCAGTGGGTCAGTATAAGATTAGAGAATCATGGAATATCTTGAGCTGGAAGGGACTCCTAAGGGTCATTCATTCTTAACACCTTGCAGGTGTCATCTTGTCCTGCCAGAGGGTAAGTCTTTGGGAGATGAGGCAGTCTGGCACTGATCTGCCACATTTTAAATTCCACCACCAGTAATTTAAGTTTACATTTTTACAGTAGACTTCTTGAATCACCATAGGTGATGAGGTGGGGTTTTTAGAGGCTCCATACTTATCTGTTCCAGGTTTGTTTGCATTTAGTTTTTATGGCCACATAGTCTCAATATACCTCACATAACAGTCATTGGCTAATATGTCTCTAGGTATATTATCTATGATTTATCTTTTTTCATATATCTCTACAACCTTAATTAATATCTCCTGTTTTAGAGACAGCTCATAAAATTTTATTTCTTCCTTTTTAGTTCTGTGGCCCTCACTTTTCTTTCGTGAGTCTGGCAGATGTTTGCATATTGCATTCTTAAATCTCTCTTCTTCTGTCATTTTAATTTTGCTGTGATTCAATTTAATAATAACAGGTAGAAGGGAAGTAAAGTTTTTGATAACCATGCAAACCATCAGAGGACAAAAGCTGTTCACCGTAAACACAGTAGAATAGTTTGTGATATTCAGAAAAAAGTTAAAAAAAGGTTAGTATATAACCCTGTAATCAGAGATCCTTCTCTTTATCATGACCTCTCCTTATCTGGGTATTTAGTTATTTTTAACACTTATTTTTGAAAATTGATTTTCTAGATGAGTAAAAAAGGCCTGTGTCAGAAACCAAATGACTTGTTTTCTCCTGAGTGATATATTAGATCCACATTTGTCCCCACTTGAAAAGTCTTTGTTTTGACCCATTTATTTTGATTCTCTACTAAGTATGTTTTAGCAGGTACATAAAGAATTCAAATAACAATAATCTCTGTAAAGATAGTACACAAAAATACCTCAGGTGCTCTATTTAAATGGAATATGCACCTAAATTGATTCAGATGTAATATGCACTTTGGCAAAGTGCCTTGACTTTCAGACTTAACTGTAGGAAGAATCACCAGTGAAAAATAACCAAAGTTAGAGAAGACAAAGAAATACAGATTGTCTTTGTGTGCATGCTGAATTTCAAAGGACATTTCTCTTATATATGGTTTTATTTGAAAAGCAGGATGCTGCAAAAGGGCATGTTCTGTTAACCATTACCACTACTAATGCAGGTTCTTCACGTGACATCTTCTGTCCTTCGTGTTTCATTCCGCGGTGGTCAGTTTATACATGTACATGCAGGGAAGTCTACTTGGGAATGTCCCACCCTGCCTGCTGGTTGTGTCACACTGCACCTTGCACTTCTGTCCTCAACAACCACATAATTTCCCATCGGAAACTAAGGATGGTGCCAGGTCCACAGTCACCGTGGGAGAATATCTCTGCAGCAGCACTTGCCCCGTGCCTGTTTATAAACTGATGTCTCTGCATCCCCAGTCATCCAGGTGTGGTCAACTTCCTGTGACATAAACTGCTCTCTGATTTTCTTCAGAGACCCCCAGATTCCCATTTATTCTGTTTTTTTAACTCCTTGCAGTAGAAAATAAACCTCTGCCAAAACCTGGAGGATTTGCCAAATCTGCAGCTATCTTAAAAGAGAGAGTGAGCCTTTGGGCACAGTAGGAGACCCGAGCATGCAAGTCTGTCAAAAGAATGATGTTCTTTTTAAAGAGCTCTATACACATGAAAATATGATAATTTGCTCCGTCGTCCACACTTACTTTTGTGTCATATTTATCATACACCTTAAATGGCACAAAAAGCTGTTGTTCCTTAGGGTGCTCTTTAAAAAGTTAATCCTTTTCATTTAAAAGTTTTTGAGAGGGAAAAAAACCAACATATTTTAAGTAGTGTATTAAAGGGTAATTTTGTTACCTTTGCAAGTCCTCTTAATTCAATATTAAATAATAAACAGTCTTTTTTGTCCAATTTATACGTTTGCAGATTTCTACAAAAAAGTCCTGGTAGATTTTTGGAATGCTGTTTCTTCTGCCAAGTGTGTATCACAAACAGTGCAGGAGGCCAAAATCTCATTTATTATTAACTAGCACAGCTTAAATGAAGCTGGAGGATGAGTGGCAGCACAAGGTATGGCACAGCTGTTCTTATGAAACAACTTTTATTCCAATGCTCTGTATAAAAATGGGTGGATCACTTGTCGTGCTGCACACTCAGTATTGCTGATGTTTTTGAACTTTTAATTTAAAATGAAGTCAGGTATTACAAACATCAGTAGACAAAAATGCTGGTCTATAATTTGTTGCCCTGAAGATCAAGTAAACAGAGGATTCTTCCGATGCTCCTTTATTTTATTGTACTCAATAAGCTGTGAGAGAGGTGGTTGCATGCTATGAGCCTCTAAAACTACAGTGTTCACAGGAAGCCATCTGCATCTTGTGGTGTTTCTCAGTTGAGATTATTACCTATAATTTGTGGTTTATTACAGTAGTGGGCAACTACAAGCATATGTTTATATGTTAATGTATGCTACAACATGTAAGCATATATTAACATGAAAACTAGGCTATAATTTCTGAGAAATTGTGAAGGATTTCGGTCATTCTTGTTTGCAGATATGTAATTCTGGAGAAAAGAACTTAGAGATCCTACTTACTGGAATTTGCCACTGAGTACCTGGTGGCTAAGTGCCTGCGGTGAAACGCTCCCCCCCTACCCTCCCCAGAGCTAAAGCCTGATAAAAAGTAGAGTGAAGTTCATTAAACTCCCTTAATTAATTGTTTCTCTTGAAAGTAAGTGAAAATGTGATATATCCTGAATAGAATTTACATCTCACATTTATAGAAACAACCTTGGCTTCAATCATAGGTTTCATACAAGTAATTTTCTTCATTATTCAAATCAGTGAAAACTTCAAGAGTTGGCTGATAATCTGGCTTTTTTAGTAAATATCTTTGTTTGGCTTTAATGGAGGTCAGGCATCTTGTCATTCTGGTTTCCAGACTTCTTGCTGATGCTGCATTCCACCTGTGACCTAAGGAACAGCCTTCCATTTCTGGAGATACTGAAGAAATCAGTTACTCACATGCATTTAATGCATTGCAAGTCCTGGCTTTGGTAGTAGAACTTTTGCGGTTTACAAGGAAAATTAGTTTTATATTTTTCTACTTTTACTGCCAATTTCTTTCATTGCCTAAGAAGTGCCTATGAAGTGCCCATGGGCACGTGCAGAAGGACACAGACATTAATTTATCTGTGTTTTATTGGTCAGACTCTGCTCCTTTGACAAACCTAACCCTGAAAATTGGCACTGTAAGAAGCTGGTTACTCTCCTGCTCTGAAGTGTGCATGTACATTCAAGAACTCATTTTTAGCACAGCTGAATACTTTGCCTTTTTTATAACATTCCGCTCTCATTCATTAAGTCATTTGTTTCTCTGTTAAGGCTGGCACCAGGTGTTAATTATAAAAGCAAACTGAAAGCGAGCAATCAAAGAAACATAGGTGTATGTCGCTTAAGCAGCAACTTCGTTCTCTGGAAAAATGATGTGACTTTGTAATAGTAGATTTAGCATGTCTGTTCAGGTAAAACAAAGTGACTCCTGCAGTGAAAAGTTCTCTAATGGAAATAAATGTTGTTTGTTCTTGAGGGCTCTTTGTTTTTCATTGTCAGACTAAACTTCTTGCTGAAGTATCCAGAATGGGTGATACTCATGAGCTCCTTCTGAGTGCATGGGGAAAAGGAGGTGAGGAAGGAAACAGGAGTATGCTTAATAAGAATGTTTACCTCATTTCCTCAGTGAGGCTTTTCTGTTGAAGGAAGTGTTGGAGCTTGAGCTATTCAGACCTTGACAGGTTATATATCCCCTCAGCTCCCATTTAATTAATGGAAAAGAGCTCTCAACAATATTTCGGTTTGAGAGTGTTCACAAGAAGAGGTGGCGGAAGCTGAGCCTGTTATTATCCACCTTATCTGTCTCTAATCTTTTATCTCGTCTCCTTGTCAAGTGCAGATTCAGTGCTTCATCGTTCCCTTTGCTGCACGCTGCTGACCCACAGGGTCTGCTGCAATCCTGATATGGGTCAATCAGTCATGGGATGGATTGCTGACTACACTGCAGGAGGTTAAAATGTTTCCCAGGGTTCTTTGGTAGGATGAGAGAAAGGAGACAGGGGACGTCTAAGGTAACATACATTAGTGCAGAATTTCACTCAAAGGGGTATTTTAATTTAAATACCTCTATTAAGAGTTTAATAGAGTTGTAGCTTCTATTCCCATTGTGCTGACATGTAACTATTTTTCTCCCTGTCTCTTCACAGACACCCCGTTTACACTCACTTCTTTCCATCAAATGTCTTTTCCCTTGGATTAATAGAGATACACTTGAGTTGCTGTATATCTCTTGTAGGAATTAAAATCATAATAGGAAATATTTTTGCTTTCAGATGCAAGGGCGTGGAATAGTGATGCTTAAAAATGAAAGAGGAATTTGAAGTCTTCAAGGACAGCTCTGTGAAAGCCAGCAGTATACAAAGATGTGTGTACTTGTAGGTACAGGATGAAAGTAGTAAAGAGAAAGGCAAAGGATAAACATTCCTCATACCTCCTAGAATATAGAGTCAGTCATCTCTTACTGAAAAGAAACCTGAAATTAAATTGATCTTTACTGTAGAGGAAATAGCTGAAATAAGAGGAACTGCAGCAAATACAACTTGGAGGTAACAGTGAGATAGTATGGAAATGTCAAAGTATGGCAAATGTTAAAGAGATTTGTAAATTATGGGAAAGAAGTAGAAATGACCTAGTAAAGAAGAGTGGCATAGTGTCACAGAAACACTTGTTACTGTAAGTGGATTAAAAGAATTCTTCAGATTAATTTTCTGATATGTTCATGCTTTCTCAAGACCAAATCTAAGATTCATGTTGTGTTCAGAAAAGAGTTTCTCATATGCTTCCTGTAAATAACAATGAATTCTGTATCAAAGCAATAGTGATTCCATCCTTAGCTTCCCCTCCAAGCAGAAGTTGTCTGTAAGACCACAAGCATTAACTGGCAGTCTTGCTCAAATGGATTAGCAAATTCCTAAATGTCAGTACATTCAGCTACTGTTTTCCAAGTTTATTTTAGCTGTTGGGTAATCTCATACACAAACATGCTTATACATACACCCATAAACTGCCCTTAAAAAAAGGCAGTATGAGGGAGACTGATTTTGGTCCCATTCGTGTAACCATTCTGGAGAGAGGATCTGTTGCTCTTTGCACTGATGGTTACGTTGAGAAGCAAGCACGGAATTCAACTTCCAAGCGCCTTCCCTAGTGTACGTAGCCAGATTCTGAACAATTATAAAGAATAGCAGGCAGACATAGGGGATTCAAAGTCATTTGTTTCTGCACTGGCCTACGTGTCTATGTAATGTTTCAGAACAATCAGGTAGAATACAGAATGGAGTAGGGCTTACTCCATGTTTGCCAGGCCTCTGCCTTGTTTGACAGGTTGTCAAATATAAAACCTTAAGCAGGATATGTTCCTGCCGTAAGTTTGGTGAGTATTCATACTACTAAATCAGTGGTGTCGCTGGGCATATGGAGAAATAGGAATTAAAGGCCAAAGTCCTCTTCTGCCACCAGGAGGGAAATGAGGTTCACTCCATTTTTTTTTAAGCAGAGGAATAGTGGGGCAAATTGTCATAGAGACTCAGGTCTTACTTTTAAGCAGACTGTTAACATAGAGTGTACACACAAGGAGTGGTGCATGCAGTTGTGAAGAAAATAGGGCAAATTTTTTCAAGACCTGCAAATGATGTTGAAAGTCCAGATTTCCTGCAGGGAGCCTGTGGTTTTAGGCACTGCCTACTATTCTTCAGTTAAAGCTTACCTTTCTAAAATTATTATTATTTTTATACCTCTCTGTAGCATTTCTTAGCTCTTTCCTTTCTCTTTCTGACAATAGAATTTTGGCTTACAAAAGAAGTTATGCATGTTCTGTGTGAATGGCCATATGCATGTGAACTAAAATACCAATAATTCTTGAATCCCCTGTGCAAAGCCAAACCTGTGCAGTTAGCATTATAGTTCAGCTCCAGCTGGCTGAAATGCCTGTATTTATGTGAATTCATACCATATGTTAGAGCTCCTGTTTTTCAGCTTTATGTTGCATCTTTAGTAAGTCCTAGCTCTCTCCAATTTGTAAATAAAAGGCTGTCCTTTCTTCTGTAGACAGGAGCACCAGCTACAAATTTCAGTAGCTGAATCCTGTTAGGCTGTAAATCAATTTTAGACAAATAGATTTTCAATTACTGACCAACAAAACCAGCTTATTTTGTTTCACTGTATTGTTGCATACACTGGCAAAATCACTAAATAGGACTTAGCCTGCAGCATTGAAATTCCTAATGCTTAATTTTTAAGTGCAACTTTCCTATGGTATTTTTTAATGCAGCCTGGACAGTGTTTTATTCTTTATTCTTGGTAGATCCGTTGGTTTGCTGTCTCTTTTTTTTCTGTATGGAGCCCCATGTCATGGTGGCCTTACATTTCAGTAAGACTGTAGTTCTGCAAAGCAACCACGGGGCAAGACCTTGTCCCCTCCACCAGGTTTTCAGTGATCTCCGTGGCATTCCATGTATGAATAAGGGTCTGTCTAACTCCTTTTACAGAATCAGACCTTACCCTTGGAATATAATTTGGGCATTGTAAGTGAATATTTCTTTTCTAGAAGGACAGATCAGAGGCTGCCCTTGCAGCTGAGATAGAAGTAGCTCCCTAGATCCCCTACAGAACGTTGCAGTGTGGTATCTTACATGCTGTGATGCATACAGGGGGTAAGAATTATCACTTCCACAGTCCAAACTGCATTATATATTAATGAGAGTTTCAGAGTTTTAAGAACTGCCTCTACAATGGAGCTGTGTGTGCATGAATATTTTTTATATATATATATATATGTTTAAAAAATTAAGAAATGGAGTTCATGGTTTATTTACAGACTCTTGCATTTTACATGCAAATGACTCATTATACTTTGGAAAATGAATATATTAATTTGATTAATTTCTTACCTTATTTGAATCTTGTGAAATGTCACCTGCCATTCAATCTACACACCAGTTATAACAAAACAACAAACATTACAAAGAGGTGAAGCATTAAATTCGTCCTAATCACAAGGCAGATATGACAGGTCTCAGTTTATGCACACAGACATTGCTGAGTGTGCTGAAAATATGGAGATATTTTTCTCCCTTCACAAAACTCATTAGAATAAAACCTTTGGTTTTAGATGTGTAACTGAAAACGTTTGTTCCCGTGTCACAGGAAACAAACACAGGGTTCTACTAATTTTCTCGTGAGATTGTGAACTAGATTTGAGGTTTTTGTAGATAAAGGAAAATATAAATTAAGTACAGAATATCTGGAAAGATTGTGGGCTTGACGGAGGTGATTGATTGGTTTGGGGTTTGTTTGTTTTGTTCAGGTTTTTAGGTGTATCCTTTGCTGTGGTCTTTTAGAAATGTTGTGTCTGAAGCCTGATGCCTATTAAGAAGAAATAAATTCCTTCATGCCTTTATTACACAGAAAAGTAAAATAGTGTATCCTTGTTTCTTCCCTGGGGCATCCAGTGGCTATGTTCAGTTCCATTACTGCAAGAAGGCTTTTCCCAGCAGTCATTAGCTATCCCTCATCCTTTGGTGCAGAATTCTGTTTGAAACCTGTTGAATTCAGCATCTTCTCTGGGAGAAAACCATATTTTTAAGTGTTAGTTCCATATTTAGAGCATAAAGACCAGGTTTCAGTTTACCATACTTGTTTGAGACAGAGCAGAGAAACTATTCTATGCCAAAGCTTTAGTTACTATGGCGTGGGTGATTACAGCTTTTCTAGGTATTTCATGAAACATAATGATTTTCGATGTTTTCAGATTAGTTTGCTTTCTTCTAATGCGATTGAGGTACAGTTCTAGCTCAATAGTATTATTGTGGTGGGTTCTTGACTCCTTTGGAGCTTGCAAACAGGTGTTTATGGTGTTAGGCCTCACTACTATCTCCTGTTGAAGAAACTTGCACCTCCAAATGTTTCCTGTGGCTGGCAAAGCACAACATGAGTTAGCATTTAAGCTTCATACATACATGTATAGATTTCTGACCACATATAAAGCATAGGATTGAACCATTCTCAGTGTTTTTGAGAAAGTGATTCGAGCTTTGAGTGCTTTTTGTATTATTTTCTTTCTGGAACAATTTACTTCCTCATATCACAGGAAATATGAGACAAGTTGGAATGACCTTGAGTAGAAAAAAATGTAATATTTTCTTAGTTAAATATGCATTTGAAAAAATGTATTTCAAAAACTATTTCGTATGAAAGTAATGTCTACCTAGATTAATAGTTTTATTATTAATGGCTTTAGACTATATTATATCATTTAATTGATGTTTATAAATAGCTTTCTTCCCTGTGGTTATGAAATATAACATTTACCAAACTTCTTCTTTGATGGAATTTACATATGGCACATCACGATGATTAAAAGCCAGCCGTCTTTTCACAGCATGGCAAGAAATAGGATTTGATTTATCTTCGTTGCTCGCCTACCACTTGCTGTGACTGTACTTTTGAAATTTTAATATTCTCATTTCTCAAAAGGAGCTTGTTATGTAAAGTATTATGTAAATATCTTTTACGCTTTGTTTTTGGCTTTCTATGTAAAAAGAAAAAAACAGTAATTTTAATGTGATGAGCAAACAAAGCAGGAAGGTAGGAATGAAAAGTCTTCTTAGCCAAACAGATTTTTTTTTTTTCAAAGAAGCAGATTTATGCTTCTAAATCCGAAAGAATTTCCGTACAGTGTAATGTGAGCAGTGTGTATTGAATCTCTTTTGTATGAACTGTTTAGCAATAACCAGCGAACGGCTGGAAATATGTCACTTCTAGATTTCCAATCCTAGCCTTTTAGAGATTAGTAGAAGCACAGTATGGTTTTCTAAGACGGACAGGAGAGCACAGGCCTGTTGTGTGCGGGCAGACAGATTTCCTTTTCCTGCCCTCTTGCAAATACCTCCCCAGTAGCAAATATGTGGCAAGGTCCAGACCTCACACTACTCAGGCTGTGATGTGATAATCTTCATGGGATGGAGGTGCAACAGCAGGCTCCTGCTACAGCAAAGTACACTTTGAAAGAGTAGGCTTTGTGTATACCTTTTGCATCTGCTCAGATTTTAACACTCTCCCTTTTAATGCTGGCTTTCCCCACACAAGAGATTTGATCAAGGTGTTCTTCAAAATTCAGCACCATGCTGGGAAAGTCTAGTATAAACCTGTTGTCTGTCACCTCCTAATTCTTTTTAAGCAATTAAGCACCTGCTGATTTACTGAGGCTAAACTAGGATTTTTACTTTGATTTTTTTTCTCCATATTTTAGCTTAGTTCTTTTTTTGGTGCGTTGTTCGGTTCAACAAGGGAACCTGAAACTACTTTGGCTGTCCTCCTTTCCCCTCCTTGTGAGACAGCCCGTGCCTACTAAACATCTGGTTCTTAGACAAATTAAAATGAGTACAAATTAAATGTACACAGTGCTGTGATTTAGAAAACTGAATACAAAACCAAATAACAAATTTAAACAGAATATTGTCTAAAACTATACACAAAAGAGAGAGTTAACTAACACCTGTACCAAAGGTTTGAAACAGGAGGTGCACAGTAGATGGCTATATCAAATTCATTAAACCCACAACCCACAGGTAGATTTTTTTTTTTAATTATTTAATTGGGTGGTGGTGTTTTGTAGTTTGCTTTTTGGCTTGGTTTTTTGTTTGTTTTGTTTTGTTGGGTTTTTTTAAAGAAAAAGCACCATTTCCCATGCCAATATGTCTACCTCCTAAAACCTTGCAAGGCATTAAATGTGCAGAGGAAGAAGGAATAAGTACACCAAGGGCAAATTATCTATATCTATATCTATCTATATCTATATCTATCTATATCTGACAGTTTGAGCTGGTGAATGTGAAGAAATACTGTCCTCTGTCCAAAACAGTCCTACTCTGTTACACTGTTAGAAAATAAGAGGAAGGAATCATATTCCTCTCCTAATTTTTAATAGAATATTTCGTACACTTGTCGGTTTTCTTTGCCAGTTGTTAAAAATCTTATGTCAAAATGAATAATTATCAGTTCTAAAAATAACAGATAAAATCATTCCAGAAGTGGAGCCCTGCTGGGGCTGTAAAGCTGGTTAAGATGGGATTTTTTTTGGAATACACTCAGGCCCTGCCCCATGAGGTGTGGTACATCTTTAAATCCTATTGGATCTGAATGGTAAAAAGGATTAAATGTTCTGCAAGGCAGAGTAAATTACTCCCTATCTCAGGAAGAATAAACATATAAAACTAGTGCAAAATGTATTTTTCTTGCTCTGTGCATTGTTATAAATGCTATTTGTTGTGATAAACAATATATACAAATGGATTGTAACCACATTACCTCGACTGAAACTTGTTTGCTAGCTACAGGAGAAAAAAATATGAGGATTAGGTATGACTCCTTGGGATTTAGTTTATAAACTGTAAACTGTAGCAAATCTCCATTTAAATAATTCTGGAAGGAAGCATGACACTCAAGAGTTTCAAATTCAGAAGTTTCTCACTTGCTAGCTGGGTCTGCAGTAATAAACTCATGCTGTTTCCATAAACAAACTATTAAGCAACAGGCTGCTCTGTCTTGAGTACAAAAGGCTTCCAATCCATAACATGGTGATTTCAAACACTTTGGATATTTCTTTTTCTTTATCTTTTCAATTACGCAGTGGTACAGAAGGCTGTAATTAGCCAAGAACATATGAGGCGAACTATTCAAATAATTAAGTTAGTAAATAGATTGTTATTTATTTTCTTTAACGCACACTTTCAAATCATGCTGAAGACTTCATCAAGGTGTTGGTTGTGTAATCGTAAATTATATGATGGGTGTCATTTAAACAGTTGTTTGCATCCAAAGGATATGTTATAAGGAAAATAAAACTGTATAAATGACTTATGATTGATCTTTTGTAGCCTCTAAAGAGTATTGTAACCAACAAAAAGCATCTTTTTTGTCTCCACTGTAGTTTTATGAGATGATTTTTAAGATGCTAAACTGGAAAACATTGAATTTCCGTGCAGCTATTTCAAAAGTTGTTATATAAACCTATCATTTAAGCTGGGATAAATATCTTGTTATTCCAACCATACGCTCATTTTCATTGAAACATAAAAATGAGCTTATCTTTGTCTTGCAGAGCAGTATAATTTGTATTTACCATTACTGAGGAATGCTGTAATTGTACTTCTGAAGATTCAGACATTGATGGAAAAATGAGGGGCCTTTTCACTGCATGTGCCAGGTAGGGCACAGACTACACAACCGTGCTCATGTTGTTCCACTGCTGATCTCACACGTGCCCTCTTCTAGTAGAGAATTTTTGTGCCTGCTTGCCTGATCTTCTACAGAAGAAGAAACGGGTGCTGCAGAGTGTCTGATAATTTTGTGCTTTTGTACATGCGAAACAATAAAGTGTGTATGTGGTCTCACAGTGGCAGGAATAGCAACAAACAGATGGCTTTAGTTTATCCCTGCAGTGGCTACCCAATGAGAAGAAGTCAGTTATATTTTGTATTGTTTTCATAAATCTGTTTCACTGCACTTACTCAAGATGTGACTAGGTTCAGAATAGCAGTAGCAAAATGGGTATAAACAAAAGTATATAAACAAAGCTAAAAAAAAAAATAAAAATCCAAAGAAAGAACAACCCCTCCAAACACATTATTTGTGAGTTGTTAAATGACTGTAGATATGGACAGTGTTTCTCGAGACACACGTATAATGCTATTAAAATAAAAGTCTTGCCCAGCATAGTCATAGTATGGATTCATGGTAGCTGTCAGCTATCCTGGCACTTGAATGTATCCCTTGCGTGTAACAGGGTGGTTTTTATTTCGTTGCTTTTCATTGGGATTGAAGCATTGAGTGTTCTGACCTTATGGATACTTGATTCAATCTCAGATGCTTAGCTAAAAAGAAACTGGTTTATCCTGTACCTCAGCTTCAAGGCAAATGCATACTGAAGAGAACCTAGAATTGTTTAAAAGGTAGAGAGGAAAGAGGGAATAGACTTATCCTGCTCTTGGAAGCATGTGAGATACAGTGGAGTTGCTAGCAGTTGTATCTAAATCAAGATCAACTCTACCAATTTGTTGGAACAGTTTTGCATTGCAGTGTTTGCAGTTCACACCTTGTGTGAAAAGCAAGGAGTTAATTGTTAGTCTGGCTGAAATCTTACCAGTTCAATCAAATTATTATTATTAAGGTTCTGCTACATACAAATAAAACAGACAAATCATATTATAGAGAAAATCTCAACAGTAATACATGTAAACTTACCATCCAGTTTTTCCCTGGGGCCTTGACAGATTCAGTTGTGCTCAAGCAGGAATGGAGGGAAGAGTGGGTTGCATTGTCACCAACATTTTAAGTTCTTTACTGAGGCAAGTATGTTATAAATGCTTTATTTACCCCTCGCTGTGCAGTTCCTTTGAGGCTGATTTAACATCTTGCTGTAACGCGCTGCCCACCTTGCTCTTTTTTCACTGGTTTAAGTCCCTCATTACATCCTAGATGATATGTTTTACAAATGTTGCATGCTTGTTCATTTTTTTCTCTTATGATGCAGCTCCCAAGGTCACATCCTTTGGTGACCAGTAATTGACTACTGAAGATTTTTCTCAGTCCTGGGTGTGCTGTCTGTACTTTGAAAGCCACTGCTGTCATTTCATGACTGCGCTCCTCTATCTGCATTTTTATGCATATTATTCATAGATAGCTTGATAGATGCAGAATAACAACTCCCTACAATTTTGCATTAGTTAAAAAAATACTTTAAAATTCTAATAACAGTCAGGTTTACACCACACCATTGTACAAAGCTAAACCAAATCATGTCAGGTGGGAGTTACCTGATAATTAAACAGTTGCTGTTACAGCTGATTATTCTAAAATAATGCTCTAGGCCAGCCTAAAACAAGCCTAGACAAAAACTGACATATCCCTGTCTTGAGGCTTTGCAGAATCACCCATCAGCGGTGGCAACTTTACTGGGTTAGGGAGTTCCACAGCAGCTTTGTGACTTGAAGCCAGTGTTGCCATTCCGTATTACTATTTACATTATTTCATCATGAAATCACAGAATTAGATTTTTTCCTTCTCTCTCTGTTTGCAATTTTCGGTATTGTTTTTCTGTATTTAGAATTACAGATTGTATTAGGATTGTTCCCATCCTATTCTGAAAAACTAGATAGGAAGTCAACCCAAGATTAGACACAGTCTGCTGTGTCTTAAATATTTTGGGACTCGGGTTGGTTTTGTTTTACCTCAGATGGATAGATTAGCAGCTAAATCATGGTAGTTATACCTTGGAAAGGTAGTCCCTCCATGGAGCCTGAAAGAACTAATAATATTGGAGGTCATCTTCACAGTTTTTTTTCAGTTGCCTCAAGCTGACTATTAGTTGGATCAGAGCCATCCCCCCCCCCAAAAAAAATACAGGCCAAAAACTTCCTCTGTGGAAATTCTCTAACATGCTTGTCAGAAGTACCCAGACAAAATCCTAAAACCAGCTTTCATTAACACGAAGTTGCCCAGTTATAGCACATGCCTTTTACTGGATGTGTCATTCAACAAAATGCAACACGAGGAGGAAATAAAAAGGCAAGGCGAGAGAGGTCCTTACAACTTTCAGCTTGTGCCTCTTGAAGTTAATAGGAAGTATCTGTGAGCAATGTCTGCATTCCAGTAGGGCACGGTGGGGGGAATTACAACAGCTTGGAGAAGCTGATGTGATGTAAAACACCTGAGAGGGCTGTTTCCTCAGGCTTAGTGCCTTGGAATGGTCATTACAAAAACCTGTGTGCCCTCCTAAGAGAGGCTCATTAGTTCCTTTTCACAACTCCTTCGTGTACGAAGGGTCAAGGGCTTAGCCAGTTGTCGTCTGAAGAGATTTCTTGCAATTAATCTGTGCGTTCTGGAGACTTAGTGCTTGGTAAGTGAAAGTATAGATTTAGATGGATTATATGCTTATGGGCGAGGAAGCTGTAAAATGGGAAAAATACTTGGAAAATATCTTTTCTGGGGAGTGGGCTGGAAATGAAAGATGATGGAGGGAGGAATTTTACATAGAGGAGTGCTAAAATGGAGGGATATTAAAATAAGGAGTCCTTGAGAAAAAATAATAGTGTTAGAGTTAAATTTTATGGCACAGATCTATAGGTGCTAAGAGATGATTTGGTGGAACCTCAAGAAATTGGTAGATTAGGAAAAAAACAAAAGGAAGTATCTTGTTTTCAGATGATTAGAAGCAAAACGGTTACAACTTGTTGCTGTAGAGTATTGCGCATGGTCAAAATCTGGATGCATTGGAAAAAATATAAAACAGATAATGGAAATAAAAACTTATCAAGGGTTTCTCAGCATAAAAAAAGCGTTCTTTATTCTGGGGAATCCTTAGACTTAAGATTTTGTGAAAGCTGCTGGAGGCTGTGCTATTATTACAGCCCTCCCCTCTTGGTTTGCTTGTTACTGTTGAACTGACAATTCCTTGTGCATGTGGAGGAAAAACTGAGATGCAGCCGGTTATTCTGAAAGGGGCTTATGTATCTGTCCACTAAGAAGAAAAAGTAGACCTTAGGGTTCTCTACTCTATATTTTTTAACCCCTATTTATACTATCTTCCAATTTTTATTCTATATTTCTTAGCCTTTATTTCTAGAGGCTTTCTTTATTTCTAGACCCTCTCCATAGCAACCGTGTTCACCTGTAAGATTTGTGTTTAGTTCCAGCTTTCTGAAATGTGGGTGTAGTACCTTTCCTTTTTTGTCTGCCTGTGTCCAAATTTTGGTCTCACTCATAACTGTATGATTGAGAGCTATATTATTGCAAGTAACCTACTTAAAATTAGCTGTGATTGCTTTGAAAAGAAATAGTGTGGGCCCCTTACTTCGGGGGGCGGGGGNGGGGGGGGGGGGGGGGGGGGGAGACAAACCAAACCTCCACAAAACATTTGTGAAGTAGGCCAGTATTCCCCAAAAAAACCAAAAAGAACGCTTTCATCTGGACTACCACAGCATTTTTGCAGGGGCTGAAATTTGTAGTAGCTGAGTTTCAATCTTTGGCACCTGTTGCAAGATTAATGAAATGGGTTTCCATTTCATTTTAGCAATGACTGCCAAAGGTAAGGCTTGGATAGAAGCTTTTTTTTTTTTTATTAAGCAAGCTGGGACACAACAATGCATGTGGGCTAAAGCAATTCATACTATCAAACTTTTATGCAACAGCAGTGAAAGCAGAAGAATTTCAAGGCACATATTTTATTTTCTATTCTGCCATCGGCTTCCTTCTCTTGGTAATTAGCTGAATCTGTCTGCCGCAATCAATGAGTTTGTTAAAGAATAATTATCCACATCGGTGTTTTCTTAGTTACTTGTGTGTTTGTCTGTTAACAAAAACTAGTTCATGTTTTAGTTTTCCTGTGTTCAATATAGTAGAAACATCAATACTGTGCACTTATAACAATGTTTTAACTGCAGTGGACAGGGATTTTGCTGACACAAGGACAGCAGAAAAATGCTCCAATGCAGTGACAAAGTCATAAGACATTTTTACTGTATGTTCTGGTGCTGACAGTTATGATTTAGACCATTAGTAATAGAGTAATAGTAAGAGTTAAGCCAAAGTTACATGCTGTACATTGAACTGACAAGTTACTACTTATACCAAAAATAAAGAAAGAAGGAGCAATAGATGACAAGATTTTTTTGTTTGAAAATATGGATCTGTGCATATTTAGAGATGTGTGCAGAGATTTTGTGTGTTCAGCTTGGGCACAAAACTAGTCTAATTACCTACAGGTGATATATGTGAACTATCAAATGTGGCTGTAAATGAAAATACTAATCCATCAAATAAAAGGCCTAATTTCTAAGCAATAAACTTTTTCCATCTCCTCTCTTGCTAGCTGTTGTTCACAGCATGCACAGGTAGGCAGGGCTGCCTGTGCTGGCAAGGTCTGCCTGTGGATTCTGTGTGGAAAAGTGAGAGGAAGGGACAATGTGAACTGTATGGTTTTTGCAAAGGGATACATCAGTGTTTGGACTTCATGCAAAAAGCTGGTATCAAACTAACCTTTATAAATGTTGAAGAGTTGGAGATGTTGAAAAGTTTTTATATCAAGCTTGACAAATAATTTAGAGTCTTTTGTTTGTGAAATGAGGTGATGTTAATTAAAACTGCTGGTTTAAGGTATGTGTAAATAAAGGAAAGCATCTTTTTAAAATCAAGAGTATGTACTAATCTTGTAAAATTGGTAATCGAGTACATACCATAAGTCTGAGCCTGGAGTTGGAACCAGGTGGAAATTACTCGTGATGTTTCTGTTTCCCATTTTAGGGGTCTTGGAGCTTGCAAAGTCCGTTCCCTCACGATAAGCAGGGCAGGCTATCAGACCATTAAAAGCAGTTGCTTTGTGTGGCTGCATTTTTTTTCTTTTTGTGCTCCCTTTTTTGCAAAGACAGAGCCCTAAGAGCTCTTCAAAATGTACTGCTACTGGGCAAAGTCACTGCTGGAGGTGCTAAGTGTGTCTTTGTTGAGTGTTGTAGTTAAGCATAGTCTTTAATGATGGTGTTAATGTGTTGTTATGCCTCTTTCTTGTAGCTCACTCATATTTAAATGAATTTTTTTTTCTAATAACTCGTGTCTGGTGACAAAGATAGGTCTGAGTAATGGCAACGATATCCTTTATATTGGGGACACGTGCATTACCTGGAATCAGGGCATCTGCTACCTGCTGGCTTGCGCTAACCCCAGAACTCTTGAAGAAGATTCAAAGTTAAGCCTAAAAGGGTCTGGTCGTCTTGAGCAATGAAATCTTCCTGAAACAGGGGTTTCTTCACAACCTGACAAAACAGGAAAATTTTGGGCTTGATACTCAAGCCCCTGCTGCCATTTGCATATGTCTCCTCATTTTCTCGTTTCTAGGAACTCTCATTGCTTCTCTGCTTAGCAGCTAAGGCTTTGATTGAGTGCTTTTAACTTCGTTTCCACAGGCTCTGCTCCTACCTTTTTCTGGCCTGATTGCCCACTTGCACATCCCATCCAACACACAGAACTGCTGACACCTCTTTCCATAGCAATTCCTTCTGTGTCACGCCCTTCCTTGCCCTCCCAATCTAGCCTTTCTTTTTCCCTTGGTATAATTTTACACATGAACATGTCATCTCCGCTTCCAGACGTCCCTTCCTTTTCTCTTTTCTCTCTGACCTACTTATGTCTGTGGCGATTTTAAGCAAAACTGAAGATAACTGCTGCTTCCTTGAAGGGAATGCTGATGCATATTGGTTTCCACTGTCTTCTAATCATAATGGGCTATAAAAAAAATGACTTTGTATCATCTGTGCAAGCGCACGGAGTTACTGCTTGGCCTTCCTGTCCTCACCCCCTAACTTGTCCTTACTTCTGCATTCCCTGTGTTTGTTTATGACCTCTTGCTGTGTACCACTGCTACAACACATCATAGGCCATTCGAGGGATAAGCCTGTGTTTCTACACTTGTTAGCACAATAAAGGATACAGACCTGATTAGAACTGTGTGCACTTTCCAGATGTAATCTGGTAGGCAATTCTTTTAGACCATTTTTTTTTTTTCAGCACAATATTGAGTGAATAAGCAAGCCAATTATATTTCAATGTATATTTCAGCTTCTGTAATCTTTAATTGTATAAAGAAAAAATAGGGGGTGGGAATCAATGTAGAAACTGAATGTGTTTTGCAATTGCACTTCCAGGTTTGATAGTACAGTACACAGAGGAGTATTTTAATAAATCAGATCTCAGTTGGCTTGTGTGGTAGGTGCAAAAAAACCCCCAAACAAACAACAGAAACCAGCAACCCCCCCCCCACAAACATTTAACTTGCTTGTTATGCTGAAGAGTTGCCATGCATATTAAAACAGAACTTAGCGTACCTTTTTTTTTTTTAGACAACAACTAAAACCATATGGTGTTAAATGATTTAAAAAAAAAAATAGGAAGTTTTCAATAATTTCAAATACTTTTTTTTTTTCAGTATAAACCCAAGGCCTAGGCTTGTTGGGATGTTACTGATGGCTTGACCAATTGTTCATATCAGTTCAGTAAATGTCTTTACGCTCTGACTATCTCAAGATATTTGCTACACTTCAGTGCCCAGCGTCACACTAGTGCAGCTCCAGATATGACTGATAGGAGCTGAAAATTGGTTACAATGAGCTTCATCAATTTAAAGTACTGGTGTTATGCCCAACAACACAGGAACGTAAATTGACAGCTATCATTTCAGCTATAGGCCATTCAGCTGCTGAACAGCAAAATGCTGCAGAAAGTTGCCTCTTTCTCTGTTTCAACTGGCTTTGCTTACAGTTTTAAGTATTATGAGAGTGCAATACATTTCTTCAACTCTAATTTAGCAGAAGTACAGCACAAAACGAGTCTCTGTCAGATTGACAAGCTAAGTTACTGAATAAAACCATTATGTGGAAGACAGCAGACCTGTGCAATTCTAAGTAGCAAGATTCATATATACTTAAAAGGCTTTGGGGGTTCTTTGGGGTTTGCTGCATGTCTGTGTGTCGAGGGATCCTTTTTTTTTTTTTTTTAAACTGAGGCTGTTAGTTCTGTCACTGAATTTGGGATTACATTATCTACTGTGTCCTTCACTGGATTTCAAACTAGGCCTGTAAATGAAGGGTGATTTGTTGCCTGTGAAACTCTCTCATGTTGTTTCTAACCAAAGGGAACTTCTAAGCCATCAAAGGAGTGGTAGCCAGATAAGGAGGAAGAATCTAACTGTGACATTATGTATAATGTCTTACTTGTCCAACTTTATCCTGTGTGAATCATTAGAGTTTAGGATCACTGTGACACCATGTGTGGTATTTCTGTTTTCATTTCGCTCATTCCTTGAAAGACTCTGAATGAAATAAGGCATGTTCTGCTGATGGAACTTAACCTCATGTATTTCATATTGATGTTATTACAAAGTGATCTCTATTTTTAAAATTCAACATATAGTGCTTTTTTTCTATATCTGTGGCTTTTTCTAAATTTTTTTTTGTTTGTCATTTACTGTTACTCTTTCACCTGGAATATTAGGGACAGAAGCAGACCCCATGACTTCCCCCCCCACCTTTAAAATGTGTTCTATGCTAAGGCTCGGTCTGTAATGAGTGGGTAGATCTATGCAACTTTACAGACTATACTTGCTATTGAATATAAATATGAATCTTGCCTTGTAGATACGGCCAGAATGCAAATGACAGTTAACGCAATGAACATAAATCATGCTGATATACTAGTCTCTCATATTTTATTAAATTCTTAGATAAATGGACTTAATGAGTACTTTTAAAATTATCAAAGTGTGCACTTTTAAAACCAGGAAGTTCTTTTAGAGAGAGTTCAATACTAAATTGGCTTTCATGGAAACAGTGCAAAAAAAAAATCAATTACGGCAATCATATTATCTTTCAAGTATGTCCAGTAAAGTCAGCTAATGGATGTAATTTATTCTTTATGGAAATACTGTTTAAATGTACTGGAATGCACTTAAACACAGGAAATACTAAAGCAATTAAGACTTTACCTTGTAGGAAATTCTCAGTTTATGAATGCATAAGCAGCCTAAATTGAAATTAGTTTTGCAGAAGAGTGTGTGGATTTTCCTTCTTCTGAAAGAAAAAAATCTGTAGCTACCACTTTCTTTGCTTGATTAAATGTCCTTAATTATTATATACTGCCTGAGGTAATAGATTTTGGAAACTTTTCTTTCTTACGCACTTATCAGTCTTGCTGCTGAAATAATAAACTGCCCCTGAAATAATGTAGTGGGCACATGTATTTATCAAAGTACATCAGCCAGGAAATTTTACTTAAACACTCGGCGGTTTTTCTTCCCTTCTCTACCCCATATCTCTCTTTTTCAGGTGAATCACAAGTAAAGTGAAATTAGGCACCTTCTTGTTCCTCTAATGTTTGTACTAGAAGCTTGTATTGACAAATCCTACCTACTGCCTCTTATTTTGGGAGGGTACCCAAACTGATTCTTTGCCTACCCCCGATTTGAAATGTTTTCAGGAAAGAAAAAACAGTTTTATTGGGAGCGCTCCAAATTAAGATGTAACATGAAGTGACTGCTCTTGCAGCCTGATACTCTGGTTTGCAAACCATCAGAACAGTTACTAGGAAAGCAAAGCAATAGCAGAGAAAAAAAAATAAATATTGAATATTGAAAGCAGTTTGCAGGGTCAGATATGTTGAAAAATAGTAGGAAATAAGCTGGGAGGTGAGGCAAGCTCATTAGACTGCCAGCAGGACTACAAGGATGCATTTTCCCTTTTAACTTCCTGTTTATATGTTCATGCTTACAAACATATATAAGTACAAACAGGTTATAATGTGTCCTCAAGCAGTGAAATCCAAAATTAATAGAAACATTAGTTTTTATTATTTTATACTATGTTGGCAATACATGTAACATATTGTCCCTCACACAAAAATCAAAATGGCAAATCCACATAACTGAAATGTGTTAGTTCAACTTTTCATTTACCTGCTGGAACATATCACTGCTGCTCCTCGATTCCTGGGAGCTCTGCAGTTCACACAGAGGCCTTGATACCTGTTTATGCATAGAAGTTTGCCTGGAGATTTACAAATCAAGATAGGCATTGACATTTCCAGCCTTAGAAAATTGCTGTGCTATGTCCATATGAATGAATTCTGACCTAGTTCCTAAGAACATATTTAGTCCGATGAAGTAGGGTTTTTATTCATGAATACACTTCATCACTGTTGAAGAAACATGCCTGGGCTGTTTGGTTGATACTACTGGTTTTATTATCCTCATGTAGTTCTATAATACTTCTGATTGCATGAATTGTGAATCTTGAAAGAGTAAGGGGTGGGAAAACATTGCAGAAGCTAAGTGTGATTTAGGTTGGTTTTTTGTTACTTATTTCAAACTTTTTATTTTTTCTATCTGTGTTTTGAAACAGAGATTACTTGTCAAATAAATTTAGGGTACCTCTCTAGACTGTGAAGCAAGGGTGTAATGCAACAAGTCGTTGGAGAGAAGTTTGTAATCTGTCCCACATCTTTTTTTTTTTTTTTTTTTAGTCCTAAAACTGGCTACTAANTTTTGCTTCTTCTTCACAGTACAGTATTACTGACGCACTATCTTATCATTAAAGTAAACCAAGCAAACAAGACAAAGATATCTAGGTCAGATAAGGGAAAACTCAGGGCTGAGAATGTCCCTGTGGCTTAATGTCTCCCCCTCTTAAGCCCTTGGACTGGTAAAATCAACAGGCAGTCAAGTTCTGTGCACAGCTCTTCCCTAGGGATGTGGTTTTGTGTTATTGGTTATACCTTTATCCACTCTCTGTATGGAATGCTCCACTGACAATGAACTCCTATGTTATTGCTGCCCACGATCTGAGGGTTTGGTTGGTCAGTTCCTTTTCTTAAATGCAAAAGAGGTGATCTTTGCATCTCTTTTTGTTACAATATCCCAATAGTTGGTGGGGTGAGACATCCAGGATTCATGCCTTAACACACGTTACAGGTACTACTGGACTGGGGCCAAGTAAGTGTCTTCTCTAAATTCAACAGTCATGGGATCAGAAGGGAGAAAGAAAAACAAATATTGTAAGGGTCACCCCTTAAGCTGTGCAGCCAGATTGGTGAGAACCTGGATATCTGTTGCTGTTCCAAGGTCTAGGTATCTGTTTTGAGTATTTTAACATATATTTTAAAAAACCAGATGAACTGGCCATAGCAGTGTTTGGATAGAAATGGGAAGTTTCCATGCCTTGTGGAAGAGCAGAGCCTGTTGACGTTGATCTGTAAAAAACATTTTTACGTTGTAGGCTGAACTATTAAAAGTGGAATGGGTAGGGCACACCTAATTCATGACTCTTGGTAAGGTCTTTCTGTGAGCTGGATACTGAATTATTGAAAGCCTTAGGATGTGTGCAGTGCTCTTGGGCTTTGATTTGCCAAAATTCCATAAAGTTATGCAGTATGTGGAAGGCAGGAAGACAGATCGCTTCCAACTAACTTCATTAGCAGCACTGTAGTGTCTTGGAGTTTGCTACTCAGTGTTCTTTACTTTTCTGGGTCTGTGTGTCTGCTCTCCAAACGCTGTGGAAAGCCAAAAGTGGAAGTTTCACTTCCAAAGGTATCATTGCAGAAGACCAATGCATTTTAAACATGTAGGATATATATGATAGAGTCTCTGATATAGGTTTTGGGGTAGTATTTTGTTTGTTTGTTTCAGCTTTTAGGAGAGTACGTTTTTTACGAGCATTTCTGGAGAAAGCAAAACACAATATGTAAAAGATATGATTGGCTTAAGTAGAATTGTTCTTCTGTTTCAGTAGGCTTAGTATTCTGTATAATGTCTTTATTTTTAGTATCTGCAGTAAAATACGCAATTAAAATGAAAAATTTTTACAATGTTTCATGTGGTGTACAGATGGTATCTTTACCCCTATCTGTATGTCTTATCCTTTCAAGGACATCCCTCTAGGTATGTTGCCTTCATAGGAACCAAATCATTTTTTTGGAAAGAGGTGGTCTTTAAAATTTCATTTTATCAAAATAAACGGGTTCTCTTGAGTATAAAATGTTTTCCAGAAACTAATTTTCTTCATTTTTCATTCAAATCATCTTTTTTCATTTTGTAGCCAGGCCTGTTTGTAAAGGCCAAAGAAACAATTGCTAACTGTGCTTGATATATAAGAGTTGGATAGCATTAACATTCCCATCTAAGCTGTGGAGTGTTTTGGCCCTAAGCTTCCAATGAATTCCAAATAGATGGACAACCATTTCCCCACAGTAGAAGATGAGCCTCGGGGAAAGTGAGGTTGAGTTACTTACAGCTCATTTCTTTGTCATGGGGGTTTTTTTGCATGTGTGGCTTAGCAAAGTTGGTTTTGATTTCTTTCTCTTCTATTATCCTGTGATGATGTGGTAATAAACTTTAATGGCTTGAGCCTCAGATATCCTAAGGCTACTCTCAACTGTTTTTAGGAGAATGTAAGTCTGTAAATTTGACTTTAGTTAGGTGAGGAAACATAGGATGCAAAGGAGGAGCAGGTAACTTGTCTTATTTAATAGCACAAATATTTAATAGCTAGAGCTCTGTAATCCATAGAAGAAGGAAGTTTTGAGCTGTATTCTGGTCTGCCACTGTTCAAAGGGATAGAGAAAACCAAAAGTTCATCACTTTCTAAAGGGAATTAAATCTTATCTGTAATATTTTGAGTTTGCGTCTGCATGAGGTGCAAAGACACAGTGGCAAAAAGACCATGAGTATCACAAAGACTTGTGGGTTTGTGAGAAAAAGATACTATACTATTTGCTGAGGAAGGATCAGCAAACTTATAATATTGGGGTGCCAGGGAAGAATCTTATACCTACCAAATGCGTCACATGCCCACTGGGTCCAGTAAAAGACTAAGCATCATCCGTGGAAGAAAATCCCATGGGCAGAATTATCCAAACCAGAAACATAAGGAAGTAAGGCCAAATAAGTGCTGAAATTATTGTTTTTTTAAAAGAAAAGTTTTGAGTCTGTACCACAAACTCTCCTCAACAATTCAGTTTTATTTATTGAACTGTCTTTCCATTTCTGACAGTGTCACTGGTAAGTAAAATGAAGTTGCTATCACACACTTTATTGTTACTGCATTTGTCTGTAACAATCTGTACTTTCAGAAAATGGTTTGGTACATAGCTTCTGTTTTCTGGAACAGTGTTCTATGACCTTGTTGGAGATGCAGTTGCTGCTAGTGTAGAAATAGACCCTGTACACTGTATATTCTTTTGCCCTTCTGAATAATTTAACTTTTGATTAAGTAGATTTTGTTAAATCAACTCAGCTTGCTATGTGGATGAAAATGAAGTCCTATTTGAAGACTATTAGCTTCTTTATGCTGAAAGAAATCATGGTGTCAGGAAAGGAAATAATAAATCCACAAACTCTACATGAATGCATGTGTTTGTACATAGGCATAGCACTGCAAATGCTATTGGAAAATTGCTTTGCTGGAGAACAGATTTCTCCTACTATGTTTTTATGCATATTATAGGAATATAGTTACTGAGACATAAAAGCACAAAACCCCCACCCCAAGCAGAAAAGCAGCACTAACAAATCTCTTCAGCTTTTCTTCTTTTGAAACAGTTCTGTTAGTTGTTAAGGAGAATGAGCTTCAAATTTAAAGGAAACTTAACATCACAAGCTGTGGTCTGGTCAGGAACTCTTAGTATTAATGTCCTTCATGGCTGGAGTAAGTGGAAGACTTACTGTGGGCTTGGCCTTTTTCTCTCTAGAGAGAATTAAGACACTAAAAATAAATTACCCATGCCATGAAATACAGAAAACCTGGCATGAGCTTTAGTTAAGCTCTCATTTCTTTGCTTAATGTTGCTCTGAACTGTCCCACAACCTTGGCATAGATGTTTGCCCTTGTTACTGTTCTGTGTTTCACATAAGAAGACTATTATAGGGTTGGTTTGGCCTCTTGTTATTCTGTTTTTTGTTTGTTTGGTTTTTTTCTTAAACTGCAGTATCAATTATAGGATATGTTGTTTTTTTTTTTTTCTTCTATGGTCAAAATTGGCACCAGAAAGCCCTTTACAATACGCATATCTTTATACATTTAGTGTCTGGACCATTTATGTACTCTGTGGGTGGTTTTGCATTTATGTTGGGGTTTTTTTTAATTTTATTGGAAAATTTTTTTGGAGGAAAAAATCCACATATATTACTGGTGTGAACACTACATAGAAAGGGCTTCAGGATTTTCAGGCACTGTGACTACAGAACATGTCAGTACAATAGGTCTTTGTTTTTAATACATGTGTGTGTGTTTTTAGGATGGGTTATTTTAGTTAGGTTTTTTTCACACACTACTTGGGCAGCAGAAGTGAGTTTTCTGTACGCTGCAGCAAAGGCTGATGGTGTCTCTCTTCTCTCGCTCTCCCTAGGCAATCTTCCTGCACAGCAGTTGTGGGATCAGTACCTGACACCCCCTGGTACAAAGAGGGGTTAGGATCTGCTGCCACTTCCCTTTCTTGATGTCCTTGGAGGAACAGTTATTTTATCCCAACCAAATTCCCTCCTGAGAACCATAAATCAGCGCTGATCTTGCACTCTAACTAGTTCTGATTTGCTGAAGAGAGGAAAGAGCTTGGGAGGGTGGAGGCAAAGATGAAATATGGTCTATCTGCAACTTTCTTGTTCCAGCTGACAAAATCGAGAGGCGATGTAGGTGCAGCCAGAGGTCAAGGGCACAATCCCTGGTAGGATCCTACTTACTGGTCTAAAGAATTATTTTTGCTCTCTGCGGAGGTCAATAATGCCAAGAGAATCCCAGGGGAGGCAAGAAACTGGAATGCTTTATTGGACTTACAAGTTCATATTTAAAGGGTTTGGGGTTTACATATTCAACAGGGTATTGTAACTATTACAGTTTATTACAAACAGGGGATTTCAGGGGATGACATAAGGGAGAAATCCTAGATTAACAAATTTGCAGTCTTAAGTTACCTCATGGGGAAAAACCCATCATATTTTAGGGGATTTTACGGGGGGAGGGGCGGGTGATGACAGGTATTGACAGGGTCTACAGAATGCAAGGATTCAGGTAACACAAAGGGAAGGATAAGGTACGATAGGTCTTCTGCAGAGGTTTGGTGAGATCAGGATGTAGAGTCTTTGGCTTGGGCAGGGCATGTGATAACATCTTGCAAGGAGTTTCCCCACATCCTGCTGCAGGAAAAATCCACAGAGATGAGGTCAATGAAGAGGGATTTTCCCAGCTTCTGTAGCCCATGGCCTCTTGCAAGGTCCACTCAAATCTCTCTCTGCAGATATTAGATTTTGGGATTCAACAGCTCTCTGGTAAAATGCAAAGACTCGCATCACAGTACTGTTACCTGTTATGTTTTCCTGAACCGTGGAAATTTTTAGTACTAAATTCAGGCTCTTATTCTGTGAGAAAACAGATTTCAGTTTGTCTGTATGACCTATCAGGTGCCTGACTTCCTTACCGGTCCATAGGATTTTCCAAGCTGAATCTCCTTTGATCATTCCTTTTCAGCTTCTGCTATTCTCTGTTAATTTACTTTTATGGTGTTCTCTGTGAACAAAGAAAGAAGAGATTGAGACTCCTATCACTTTGGAATCACTTATAAAATGTGGATGCAGGAGATGGAAAATTCTGGCGTTTTTCTAAAGCCTCTGAAAATGACACAAGTGAGTGGTGAAGTTTTAAGATTTTGGGGTAGGTGTTCTGTGGCGGCAATCTGAGAGTGTACTGTGGTGTTCTGGGTGTGTTTCAAGCTGTTACACTTCCTGTAGCTTTCATCATGGCCAAACAAACACAAATGATTATTTCTGTCTTTGGCAGCAGAATGTCAACTACAAAATCAAAAGATCCACTTCTATCTTCCACACTTTATCTACAGTTCAGAAATTGAAATGATAGGGCCGTAATAGCTAGTTTTTAAGAGACTGAAAATATTAAGAGCAATACTCTCCATATACAGAACGAGTTGTTTGTTTGGTAGGGTTTTTTTCCCCCCTTGCTTCTGTAGTGCCAGTATGTTTCAGTGTTTTGGAAGTTTCTTTTGAGAGCCTGAAAACATATCCTTCAGAAGCACAAAGTACCTTCTGGGTGATTTGTTAAAGTCCTGTGATTCTTACAATGTTTTCCTTGGAGAAATGACAAATGTATTCAGAGGAGCTGAGTAAAGATGCATCTTTTAACAGTCATACAAGCTCTTCAAATTAAAATGAAAATGCTGCAATAGCCTGCTGAAAACAAGTATTAGCTTTTTACTTCTGGAATATAGACATATTCAACTACTTCCAGAGTCTGTGTGGACAGAAGTTACTGAGGAAAAAAAAGAACAAACTGCTGTGTGCCTACCTTCCTCTGTCTCTGAAACTGTAGTTTGACACACACAAAATAGCTTGAAGCACAGCTGGTTGAGGGAGGCATCTTTGTCTTCGCAAGCTGTTACCTGTCAGTTGATTGTCAGTGAAACCCCTGCATTCAGGTAGAGATAAACATGTTTTAGTGAAGGAACTCAAGCAGCTGGGGGAACTCTGAGGCAAAGAACACACAATTCTGTGAACACCCGTGGCTGTTCATCTACTGGGGTGTGTAATGACACTCTGATGGGAATATGAAGTACAAGGAAAGTAAAAATTGCTTAGCAAGGTAGTCTTTACTCAAGACTGCATATAAACTATTTTTTGACATCTTGTGGAGTTGTTTCTATTTTGGTAAGTCTCTGTGTTGTCATTATTCAAAAGGTTCTTTGGAGTTGAGAGTTGATCTTAAGATTTTAAGTTATGCTTTATCAGGCAATCTGAATGTAGAACACCATTTGTATCCCAGACACTTGTGAAATAGCAAGTGTGTAATGTGACCTTACAGCAGGAAGAAATACTGTTGCTGCTAAAACTTCCTGTCAGGTTTTTCAGTTGTTTGCTGTCTTTACTCTAAAATACAATGGGCAAATGATGTATATGCTCTATTAGCTTGATGTATCCTTTGAATGGTTGTTATAGGAATTTGTCAAGAGTAGTGTTCAAGCACTTTGCAAACTGAGATGACTAACAGGTCACATTTCTAGATGTGGGGGATTAAACATTTGTATCAGGGAGGCAAATCCAAGAAAAGTAAACAATGTAAAATGAAGTTATTATTTTTTTGGTGTGGAAAACTCAGACTCTCTGACAGAAATATATAAATCTGCTCAGCCTCCAGATTTTATTTTTTGCATCTAGATTTTCTTTTTTACCACAGTAAGTATGAAAATGCAGGTAATGAACTCTCCTTTATTTAGCCGTGTTTTCCAAAGAGACCTGATGAACTGCATTGCTGGAAGCCAGTGCCTGTAATTTCTATCTGCCTCTTCGAGATGTTGCCTGAAAGCTGTGGAATTTTAAATGGCTCCTTGCTGGCTGAGGTGCTTCCTTTCTTTGTTTGACATCATAGCAACTAAGGGCAGACGATGAGCTGGAAGTAACCATCTCTTCATGTGTTATATGCAAGCGAAATGCAGGTTGGTTTGTAATGAAGAAATGGTTGTTAGCTCTGTCTCATGTATTTGTCCATCTAATTGCAAATTCGTTTTTACTTCCGGCTGTTATTATAAATATGTCTTTGGTCTGTCATTTATGCCTGGTATGATAGGAGAGGAGATAATAGTGGGTCTCTGGATAACTTTCTTGCGAGGAATTTTTTACTAATTTTTATTTGGTTCCTGTTTTAGCTGTTTGCAAAAGAAATTATAAAAGAACATCAGTGAGATGTTTATTAAAAAATGCAAGTTACAGTGGCCAGATTATCAATGAAAATCAGTTAGCTTTCCTAATGAAAATATGCATGAGAACGTAAAACACAGTCGTTGCAAAGCATAGGGGAAGAGCGATTCAGATTTGCTTTCTTATCCTCCTAAATCAATGCATTCCATCTTATGGTGTAGTGGTAGGGTGGTTTTTTTAGTTTATTTATTATTTTCCTTGATGAGTCTTCAGTCCTTCTTTCTTAGTGAGCTTAAAAAGTTAATGATTGATCACTTACACTGCTGCCCAAGTCAGGTAGGTTGATTTTCTTAGTGACTTACTAATGGAATGTGTGTTAGTAGTATACCAATTTCAGCATAGTTATTTTCGTGTCATGATGGGCGTGATTATTTGATTCATGCCAGTCTTAAGTACAGCACAGCAGTTGTGGACTCTAGACAACAGAACTTAGAATATTTTTTTTTTTAATATGAAACAGTTCAGGAGCAGGAAGATTGTCACTGGGCAATAGATGTAATGGATCTTCCTGGAAGAAAAGGGGTCAATTTTCTTAGGCTGTAACTGGCATAAATAGTTTAAAACAGTCATGTAACTGAAGTTTGAAGGGCTGCCAGAATTTAAGATGTTTCAGTTTCCTAAACACACAAGCTCATGTAAATAATTTGCTTTATATTCATGTGTTTTGTTACACATTAGTTGGAACAGCCTTTTCATAGCTTGTCCTATGTTCTATTTAGCAATCAAATTTTACTGAACATATTATGAGAAAAATGCCTAAATAGAAATTAAAAAAAAAAATCAATATAAGCAAAGGCAAATCAGTTTTATTAGCAAGTTCTTTTTGGATGGTGTCCTAGTTTAACTTGGGGAAATTGGTCTTCCTTTGGTGATCATGAAGCCCACATCTCTGTTTTTCTAGTACTATGTACTTTAATAACTCTAATGTACAGGATATGTGTTTTAGGTGAGGAGGTGGAAATTGGAAAGCTTTTCTCTAGCACCGTGCAGGAAATACCAAACTAAAAATATACACACATTATTGCTGTGAAATCAAAGGCCATCTCTGCACTAGCAAGCAGAGTGGTATTACAGGAAGGGGGCAGTTGATTGTGCTGGTACTGAGGACCCAAAAAGGCTGTGTGTCTTTTTGAATTGGTTCTGTATTAGCTTTAGTTTTGAAGGCTAGAGCTTCTGTGTGAGAGTTGGAGAGCACTTCAGGTATTCCTGGAGTACATCTAGTTTAGTTTCACCTTAAAGTGGTCTATTTGCGCCTTTCAAGACTGCTGAAAGATGGGAAGCAAAGCGTTGTAGGTGGGAATGATCAGATTTTTTGTAAGGAAGTGCTGCTCACATAAACGCTAAATAGAAATTAGGACCCACCCAGAGGCAGGTATGTATGAAATTTGGTTCTAATCAAAGTCTGTGTTCTAATAACAAGCAACTTCTAGTGAACAGGGAGATTTATCAGCCCAGCTAGATAAATTTACCACCTCTATAAGAATTGTACTAATCTTTTTAGTGCTTTTAATGAGTAGTTAGCAGAGGAAGCTCAGAGCCAAGGATCTAAGCCTGACTTTGCCCAAGTCAGCTGTGAATTCTTGTTGACTTGAGAGGCTTGTCCTCAAGTCTGAGAGATGTTGCCCTTTCCCCATCTGCTGCAGTTTCAACCGCCAGAAAACTGTCCTGGTGGTTGACTGGCCCTGTGTCAGATGTTCTGGGGGCTTTACTTTCGCGGTGCTGATGGAATTAGAGAACCACTCCTCCTGTTCACTAAAATCAAAGGTTTATCTTTCCCATTGCATTTCTAAACTTTTAATAACTTGAATTTACCTACTACTCTTTCTGACATGTACTATTTCGAGTCTTGGCTTTCTCTCTTCCCTGTTTCTCTCCCTCTTTACATAATATAATGATTTTTTTCTTCCCCCACCCCAGAGGTGAATGCGTGCTATGATTTCATGCTTCTTTGTTTGGGAGTTCTTTTTATTTGTTTTTGTTTGTGGTTTATTTTGATTTTTTTTCTTTACCCCTTGAGTAAGAATCAAATCTCAAAGCAGGGTAACTAGATAAAGCCAAAGTGCTACCCCTGCACTCCTTCTCTGTTTGCATAATGCACGATTAGAGGGAAGGAGAGGCTTTTGGCTGCTTTGCCACTTCCTATGTTCTGCATCCACTTTTGGCTACAGCGAGACTTGCAGAAACAGGGAATGTGTGATAATAGAGAAGGATCTGCTCCCAGTTTCCCTATCCCAGGGGCAGAAACTGGGTTCAGGCAGGATTGTTCCAAGCAACATGTGACACAAGCTTCAGATATCCTTCAGAAAGGATATTCCTTAGGGCCTCAGTGTGATGGGAAACTATTTCCTCTGATTATAGGACTCTGTCACTGAACTGTGACATAACAGTAGCATTGGACTAGGCTTCTTTTTGAGAAGAGATAATACTGGGAAAGCTTAAAATCAATCTTCTTCCGTAGATCACCCGTAAGTATTTAGGAAGAATGGGGTTTATTCCAATTATGTCTTTCAATACAGGAATTTTCTCTGAGAAAAGTGTAAAATTTGTACCTGAAAATAAAAGTATGCAGGCATTCTTCAGCCTGAGCATCTTTCAGGTAGGCATTATATTCACATTTTGGTTATACAGACCGAAAGAGTCAGCAAAAACTCTGTCTCACTGAGTGATAATATTAAACAGTGAAGCATACAAGCACACTGATCTCCAGAGACAACTTGAAATCTGGAGGGAATACACCCATGTTAGCTGCACGACAGTGCCAGCAGGATCTCTGTCATGAGAAAACTGAAACTTGCTGGATGTTTTTATCTGAAATGCACCCCAAGCCCCTAAGACATCAGGAGGATGATCATGTCAGAGCAGAGGCCTTTGCAGTACATAAACTCTGCATTTATTATACGGATAGAGGTATATTTCAGGAAAGAGTAACTAATTAAAGCGGGTTAAAGTTATACCTTCTTATTTTCTAGTGAGGATGGCAGTGAAAATCAATGTCCTCTAGAAGCAGACTCACCAACTAAAAGATGGCCTTCCATGTATTTTGGAGCGTGTGCTGCTGTTGTGGTTTAAGACCACACTGATAATATGGAGATTAAATGGAGACTGATGCCAAAACACTTCAATTGCACATGCTGACTCCTAGAACCTAAAGGATTTCTGTGCCTTGCAGGACAAATGGTGGTCTGGCAGAGAAGTTGTGTGTGTCAGCATAAGGATTTCTGCCATAATATGCTCAGCCTGAGGGTCCCCTGGGCATGTCCATTTGCTTTTTCTCTTCTGAAGTCTATTTGTTCTTTCTTGTGTGCCCTGGGAATCCCTTAGATATTCTGAGGTGTCTCCTTTAACTGAAGTTTCTTCCTCTATGTGTCTCCAGGAACATCTTTCAGAGTGTCTGGATTTTTCTCCCCAGGAACCTCTTCCCACCCACTGCCCTGTGGTGGCTGTTGTTGCTCACACGTGGGAGTGCTGTGGTGCCATGGGCAGCAGTTCAGCCCACACTGGTGTGTTTATCCCAGTGAATGGAGCTAGTTATGACTAGTACAGAGTGACTCATAACCTCCTTTCCTCATGGATCACCTGGCAACTTCCCATCATTCAAATTCCGCTGCCTTTGCCCACTATAACTGTGATCCATTTTACTTACCAAAACACTGTCATAAGATGCTTTCTAGAACAATAACTGTTCAATAGCTAAACCCATCTAAACCAGAAAGACTGAGGGACAGATAGAAAACCAATCACAAAGTGAAGCAAAGCTCCCTGGCTGTAGTTGTGGTGGAAGTTGTGATCTGATCCAAGCACAGAACCCAGACTCTCAAAGTTTAGTGCAGTGCCATTAGGACCTGATGCTGCCTTCTCTGATCACAGGGAAGTGAACTGTGTTATCTGCCCAAGTAACCATGGCATGATGGGGCCCTGCTTTCCTGGCTGAACACCTGCCTGCTCATGGGAAGCAGTGAATTAATTCCTAGTTTTGTATGGCTTGTGTGTGGAGCTTTTTCTTTCCTATGAAACTGTCAAGCCATGAGTTTTCCAGCTTTTACCCTTCCAATTCTCTCCTTGATCCTGCTGATGGAGGACTGAGCAAGTGGCTGGCCGGCAAGCACTTGGTTGCTGGCTTGTCTTAAACCATGGCAGTCCTTTTTGGCCTTTGTTACCATGACTAAAGATTCAGAATTCTGCTGGCTTTAGGAGAGATGATGTAAAATGCCACCATGCCCTGGTAGCAGCCAGCTGTTTCCTGGGAGTTCCTGCACGAGGGAGCATGCTGGATAATCCAATTTAATATACCAGAGAATGGTGCTTTGAGAATCAGGTTCACATCTCCTTCTGCTGCCTGCTCAGTTGTGACAGTCATGTTCCTTTAAGTTTCCTTCAAGATAGCTGTGAGCAGTAGCACTTTCAGTCACACAGGTGAGATTCTCAGAATCTGTATAAAAACTGAGGGCATTGTGGGGAAGAAGTAATGGAAGATGAGAATGTTTTTCACTAAGTTTGTTGGGCATTGAAAAGTAATGCTATTTACTGTTTATTTCTGTTCATGTGTTTTAAACGTCTGTGAATGCATAACACTATTAGCTGGCAGTAAAGTGCTATCAACAGCCAAATCTCAGTTATTTAATCACCTTTATGGAATTTTCCTCCTTTTAGTTTAGAAGTGTTGGCTGCTTTCCAACAGGAACCGATTTGTTGCAATGTACCCATAAATGTGCTTTTTTTTTCTTTGGTGATATATGAGCAAAGGTTAAAATGAAAGCTGTTTATTGAACAGAACATCAGTGTTATAAAATTATTATTAATAATTAAAAATGGTAGGAAAATTGACAAACTCTAGTGCAGGCAGTAAATGGTTGTGTTTGTGTGGTGTTGGTGTGTTGTCAGCATAACAGCACCCTACAAATAGATATATGATTGAAGAGAAGCCAAGTGTTAGAGTAATATCAGTTACAATGGTAGGGTTTGGTGGAAGCTGATGGCATGTGTTTATACTTCCTTTGTGTTTGGCTAAAAAGGTGGTATACTATCTCTGCAGCTGTGTCTTGAAGGGTGGCCCAGTAAAGCTTAAAAATATTCAACAATCATTGGAAAGGGAGTCCTTTGAAAAATAACAGCAGAGCTCTTTTCAAGTTATATTCTGGATAGAGGAAAAAACACTCTATCAGTCACAATAAGTAACACTTTCATATAAATTCAGTGTTCTGTGTTTGAAATTATTTTGTTTTCTGGTATTCGACTTAAAACGAGCAAATCATCCGTGACATTGCAATTAAATCATGAGATAGGAAAAGAATGAAGGCAAAACGAGGTAATCAGCGTGTGTAAGCAGTTAATCATGCAGGTGTCTTATAGGCACCGACACGGAGGCTTTCTAGTTTTGATGGCTGTGGCTCACAAGGAAGGTTTGTAGTCCTGACTAGGTCTGGGCTTGAGAGTGTTGGATTAAGGTGAGTTTCCCTGTTTAGTGCTTTAACCACAGCCAGCAACTAAGTACCTTGCAGTTACTCATTTGAAGGTCTTAAATACATTGGTAGAAGATGGTAGAAATTTTCACGAAGAAAATTATTATTTTATGTACCAGATAATAGTTAATATGGGTTTGCGTTTTAGTGTATAGGGCTATACAGTGAACATAAGGATCAAAGTAAGTTTGTAGTGGACTCTTTCACTGCAATATGGAGGAGTTCTGATGGTGAAAGCTAATATTTTACTGTTCAATTAGGAGTTGTATCACAGTGTAGAAGAACTGCATTTTACAGGCTTCCTCGAGTGTGACGTTTCCTCCTTTTGAATATTTTGCTTAGCAACACTTTCTTTGTGATTTTTGCGGATGCAATTTAATATTTATGTAATGATAGTGCCCATGGGCTTGATCACGATCAAAGACCTGTTGTACTAACATGCATATAAATACAATTCCTTTGCTCTTAACTGTTTCTCAACTGGAACTTCTAATTCAGTGTCATCAAACTAAACCTCCAGGGAAAATTTGTCATGTTAGAGCTGCTTCTAGGTTAACCAGGCTGCATTATGGCCTTTTAAAGACTAATATTTACATTCTGTGGAAGAGACTTGGAATACAGAAACTTCCTTGAAGTTGAAATAAAGCTGTATGAAATGTTGAATACAAAGGTTCCCAAAAGAAAAAAGAAATTACTGGTTTTGGCAGGGTGGTATATGGGGAAATCATGATGAATATTTAAAAAATTTTAATTTTAAAAATTTTCATTCCTGTAAGATAGTTAACTGAGAGGCAATGGGCTGCAGGAGTTTTGAAGAAAATGGCAGTGTTTTGGTTTTTTTTTCCCCCTTGGCCTGCCTGTTACCGTGCAAAATCAAAATAAAGAAGATAGCAGTGTGACTAGAGAAAAAAATGTTCTTGAGCCTTATCCACACTCCAAAGACAACTTTTAGCTTTTTGGAAGCAATGTTTAGCCTGAATCCAAGGCTGAAGTTTTCAGTATGATTCTTAGGTAATTTCTCTTCAGTGGCCAAAGAAGAGAAACAAATTATACCCAGCTTCAAAGATTGAATTTATGAGGAAAGATTAAGAGGCTTACTATGAGTGAAGAAGAATATATTTTATGGTGATTTTAGTGAAATTTATTTATTTGGGGAGAGGATGGCTAATGTTAAATGAGCTCTTTATACATGCAGAAAGAAAGGAGGAGAATCAAAACAGATTAGGAAAGGTTGAGAAAAAGCTTGAGTGAAACACTTTTACACATAGAGTAATAAATGTATGGAAAAAATTACTGCAAAGTTTATTGAAGCCTAAAGCATTGATGGATCCTAAAGGCACTTAGTTTCTGAGGGTAAGATATGGAAATGAAATAATTGAATAGAAGTGAGCAAAGCATAGATAAGATGCCAAGGATTTTTTCATATCTGGAAATGCAAGTATTCAAGCTAAGTGAAATGTATTTTAAACTAAACTATTCTTTTTTTCTTTGTTCCTAAAAACGTCTTTAAGAGATGAAAGCAAGATTTGAACCTCTTGTGTATAATATGCATACTGAGATGCACTCTAAGACTGTGGGTTCACCACATTTTAGTGACCAATTTTTGCTGGCTACACATGTCCAAAAATCGGATGGTAATGCTTATCACATGTGACTTCTTCCTTCAGGGAGAGATTTTCTCATCTTTTCCTGCATTAGAATTATCAATCATGAATCTAGTCAACACATCCATTGGTACTGGGAAGTGCATGCCCCATGAAGCGTATCCAGAACCTCTTAATTTCGATGGCAAGCATAGGCTACACTGTTTTCCAAATTGTACAAGACAAGTATCAGTGGATGATGATCCCTTCCAGTCATCAGATTCTTCTCTAGAAAAATGGTCTTAAATATTTTATTGATTATTCTTACTGTTAGTGGCGGGGAGGGGGGAGAAAAAGCATAAGTGAAGTTTGCTATGTGTTGCCTGTTTGCTGAAGCTGCAGGCAGGGTAAGGCAGGAAGGTGGTGTGACCTACCCGGTGTTCTGCCCCAAAGAGCTCTGTGCCCTCTAACAGGTCTTGCGTGTCCTTCCCAGTTAGCAGACTAAGAGAAGGAAAGGAAATGAGAGGCAAAGGAGGGAAAGATGAACCTACAGAGACAGCTTTGTCTAGGCCTTGTTGCTGTCCCAAATCAGCTCATGTTGCACTGTCTGTCCAGCGACTGGCTGGAGTAAGAAAGCCTCCACAATGCAGTCCTGAAAAGTGTGCAGAGTTGCAGGCTGGCCTTTCAGAGTTGGACCTGATATACCAGCTGAGTTGGTTTTGGCAGAAGGCTTAATACTTTTGTGAAAGAGAAGAAAGAAGTGACAGTACAGATCAGCTGACTTGTTGAAATCTGTTTTTGTATTATTTGAAGCTGTTAGCTCTGCTATTACAGATGAAGAGGAGTTGTAGAAATGACCTAAGATAAAAATATTTACTCTCTGTTAATTTGGAGTTAGAGAATATGTTGTATAGAAAGCTAGATTTCATTAGGTTTGCTGGGTGCAAAACTACTTGTTATGAGTACTGAATTTGTGTTCAGTTTAAAAAAAAAAATCTTGATAAATGGGAAAATACTTTCTTGGACTCAAGTATGCAATTTCTCAGTAGTACTCTCTTCATTAACCTTTCTCTTTTGTCAGAAAGATTTGTTCAATGTACTGGAACAGTTCAAATGTCCATTAGTTTTTGACTTCCTGCCTGTTTATACCTCCTGCTTAGTGGGACATAGATTGTTTAACATAGTTATATTAAAACTTTTCCAGATGTGTTTTCCATACCTGGATATTTTTCATGAGACTTCATTGGCCCAGGGCTATCATACCCTACCACAGGAGTGTGCAAGACAGTAGATAATTTTAAGTATTAACCTTCCTTTCCAGACATCTGAAAATAAGTTTAGCAGCATACTGGGTATAGCTGAAAACTGAAGTTATCTTACTTGTGCAGTTTTAAGAGCTGCTTAGATGCCTTTTGTATATAAAAAATTTTCCTCAGTCGAAGGGCATATTAAGTTATTACATTTCCTCTAGCTCCATATTTGCACACCTATGTAAAGGGAACTCTGTTAATTAAATCAGAAGTTAATGATAGTAAAGGATTATCTGAAGCTGGAACACAGCCTAACCAAAGCAATCCTCTGCACCCCAGCCCCTGTCAAGATAAACTGTCAGTAGGATGTAAATTCAGATCCTCTGTTTTCAGCTACTTTGTATAAAAACTTAAATATACTCCAAATTTAAAATTTTAAAGCAATTGCAGTTAAGGGGTTTCAGTTTAGGCTTTGATTGAAGCATAGGCATACATCTCATCTAGGCAGAAAGGTAAATTTGTCTGAGTAGAGCTGGGGATATAATAAAATATAATAAATTAAAGGGGTTTAAATAACCATATTTATGTTGCTCTGTTCCCTGTTCTTTAAGACTTACCTCAAAGTTTTGGTAGCTACAAAAAATGCTATAACAAATTACAATACAAAATGTGATGCAATATGTTTTTAAGGAAATTTTCAATTACCTAACTGTGTTCAATGACTTGCAAGTGCTACATGAATAGAGTTCAGTCTAAATTTTCTGTATTGCTACAGCATATGTGGGTCCATTGCAATGAGAACCTCAAAATGTAAAGAAAAAATACAAAATGCTTAAAAATGTGCTGCTTTCAAAGTTGTGTTTAATGAACATACTGAAGTAGTGGTGTTTATATGGGAAATACTAGTACTTGCAATAAATAATTTTGTCAAAATGAGGCATTTCAATGCAAACTTGAGTTCTTTGGGCGTTTTCTTCTTTCTCTTTTCGTCTATAGTAACACTGAGTTAACAAACTTGATTCAATACTTGTTTTTCACTTGATAGACCAGCAGGGTAATTTAGATCTCATTTCATAGTGTGGTATTTTGTTAGTTGAAGCCCACTGTTTGTATGAAGTGACTGAAATGGTGTGTTTCTCACAGTAGAGTATGTTTGGGTTCAGACCTTGTGAACAAACTAATTAAATTTTTGGACCTGCTGCCTGATCCATGTCTTCCAGGTGCTTCTGTAATAAGGGCCTTTATCACTGTGGAGACTTCCCAGGTTGCAATCTAATAGTTTAGACTTTTTAAAGGCCCTTAAAATGTTTTGTTTGCTATTCAGAGATGCTGGAAATCACAACTTAGACGAGCATCTTTTAGTCTTTATGTTAATTTTGGACCAGACTTTACCTTTCCTACACATACCGCTAAGGTGATCCATCATCACGCTAAAGCAAGGGGAATTCAATCCATCACTGTTGGATTCTGATACAGGGCTGTAAGGGGGAGGCAAGTCATCTTCCTGGTAGTAATCAAACAGCTGTGATACATGCCACTTTAAGCTTGTATCATCCTATAATAGATGGTTTTCTTCTACATGGGAGCCTGCTACAAAATCTTCTGACAGATGGACTGTCTTGCAGAGGTTTCTTTTTTTTTATTTTTTTTTAATGGAATTTAAAGCTGTGAACTAGTTATTGACAAATACTACATCATCAGTTCCAGTTGAAGACACAGACTAATAAGTAGAACATTGGCACTAATCCTTATTTAATCAGCCTTAAAATGGTAATTTCAAATTGATGAGGGCACAGGGAATAGATTTTATACTTTTAAAGTGCTGCTAAAAATACCAGGAATGTGGTGTATACAACCCAAGGATGAAATTAAAGTGCATTCTGCATGTATGGTGAATGAAGCATGCTACAGAAAGCTGAGGTCAGAGTCGTATTGGGACCAAAGAATTTCTTGTTTAAAAAACAATACACTGCTATTCAGAGTTCCAAAGAGTGTCTGTGGGAACCCTATTGCTTTATTTTTGTTCTGTGGCTTTTTGTTGTTTCCTCAAGTCCTTTCAAAGGCTGTTAAAACATCCTAAAGCATTAAGAAACATTTAATACAAAAACAAACAAGCAACAACAAAACCAACCAAATAAATAAATAAATACACCCCCCCCCACCCCCCAAAATACTAAAACCTGCAGCAAGGTAAAGCTCATGAAACCGAATTCAGTTTTCTGTCTAATATAACCTTAATTTTGACAATAATTTCCCCATTGTCTTTACTGTGTATTTAGGAAACTGTGGATTTAGCTGATAGCTAACCCTTTATTTTTTACAATATAACTCACTTATTTCTATAATGCTTTTATTTCTTTAATAGTGGTACTTATTATTATTATTAAATATGACCAGTAAGTATTCATATAAAAGCAGAAATAATTTCTAGCCACTTTGAGCATTTCAACAGAAAGAAACACAGTACAGCAGGAGAAGATTGCTTGTCTGTTTAAATGGAGTAATACAGGTATTTTATAAGTCTTACTGAGTACATTAGTTTGCAAACATCAATCTCAATCTATTTTGAAACTTAGTAAGGTAAGCCATGAAACATGTAACAAGCATGCAAGTGCTTTAGTTGGCTTTTGAAGTTTCCTAACTTGACTATTTTGAGATTTGAGATTTATCTAAATACAGTTAATTAGTCATCTAATGATGGAAAGCAGCTTCGTTGACAGCTGAGCTCAGAAATGTTAATAGGCACCCTTTTATTTGGTGGTATTTGAAGTGTGATAGATGTGTCACTGTATAGGCCTGCGAAAGTGTTCATCTAACTAGAGCAGAAAACATTCAGTCTGGGATGGCTTGCTCTGGCAAGAACTGGGATGGATTCATCCAGTGCTGAAGTCTGTGCCCCTTAAAGAAGACTGCTATTGGCACTTGTGTTCTTAAATTAATCTAGACTAGGATAGCTTGTTACACTGCAGCATGAAGAATGTTGTGTCTAGAAATTACCTCAGTATTTTTATGTAGAGATAGTTACATGGATGGCAGAAAGACCATACTACTATCGACAGTATTTTGCCTATTCTGTGAGAAAATAGGAGGGATCAGACTAAAGCCGTAGTAACTTCTGCAACTTTGCATTCAGCACCAGTTCAAGACAAAGAATTAAGCCAAACAATTTGAAAAGCAGCAGCAAAGGACATCTATTCAGTGTGTGAGTGAACTTAACCTTCTATTTTCCTCTTTTAGTTCTTGCTCCAAACCAGCAAGGAGAGATGGAGCTTGTTTATAAAGCTTCTGTTAGTTGGTACGGTAAATCTGCTAGGGGTGATTCTGCTTTCTTCAGTTTAATCACCAGTAGATTTACTTGCACGTATGTTTTTATCTATTCAATAATCTCATCCAGCAGTTCTGGAGTTAGCTTATGGACACACTATCCAAAAAAAGAAGAGGAAGTGCACCTATACCTTATTTTCAAAAAACTGTACCAGGAATATTGGCAGATATAGAAAGCCTCAAGCAATTGATGTGACACCTGGACAATTGAAGATAACCAAAGGAGATAAGGAGAAACGGGTTATGCCCTTTGGTAGGTAGTAGAATTTTGAAGGCATGTTATAAGCTTATGATGTGCCTTTCACTTTTGAAAACCCTTCAAACATAACAATCATCCATATGCATGCAGGCACACAAACAAGGCAGTTTTTTATTTTTAAAACCTCTTGGGATGTATTGGACGTGACCACCTCCTTTGACAGTATCCTATTGTGAGTAAAGCCAGCTAATCCTGGCCACAAACCATCACAGGATCCTTTTGTTGTTGTCAGTCTATCTTTTGAAAGTCTTTTAGAAGTACAGCCCTGGTATAGCCATTTAGACCATCCACATCTATTTCACTCTTTGTGGGAATTTTCTCTGCCTTCTGCCTGTGATGTCATCTCATTAGAGGTAACCTGAGGCACTGTGTAGTATTGTCCTGCTTAGGCTATTATCCCTGTTCTCTACAAAACAGTAATTTATACTCTGTAGTTGCTTTGTAATCTTTAGCATTTGGATGGGACATACAGTCAATTTCAATTCAAACTTAGATCAAATAGGTTGTAGAAGCAGAGGGAAAAGAAGTGAAAATGCAATATACTGACCTTGTGTTCTGTAGAATGTTACACCTTTTCAACAGTGGCTTTGGTAAAGCATCAGAAATCCCAGGATGACATAGGCAGAATTTCAGTGCCATTGATGGCATAAGCTGCAGACCTGTCAGTTCTGGCCAGAAAGCACAGATGATGCTTACAGGATGGTGCTCGTGTTTTTGGTGGAATGAGTTTCATTACTCAAACAGAAAATGCACAAAACAACATTGGGAACTTCTGTGGTCAAAACTGAGTATGTGATGCTAGTAAGCTCCTCCCTTTATTTCTTCACCATTGCTCCTGAGCAAACCACAAAAGCCTGGCTTGTTTCTATGACTAGTTCAGCACAGGGCCTTTTGTCTGGTTTTTTTAATGACTTAATTCCTGTGTAACTATAAGTGGTCAACTGCTGAACTGACTTAAGTGAGCTTAGTCACTATCTGTCAGCACATGCTTAAATAAATAAATCTCTCTCAAATAACCAAATAGTAGAAAATAATTTTGAGACTGTTTTGGTGCCTAGTACACAAAAAGATGCGGAAAAAATGGAAGATGACTTGTAAGAGCAGATTCAGCATTAGAAGTGAGAGGAATTTGGGCAAAATGTGCACGTTGGGGTAGAGAGTGAGCCACTAACACTAGCAAATACATACTATGAAATATCTTTAGCAATAGTAGAGTCAGGTAGAAGGAACTCAGGATTTCATATTCATAGGTTGGAATGCAGAAGTCCCGAAAATCATACTCCTCCCATGCTGAAAAATGTAATAAATTCATTACTAGTGAGTAAAGTATTTTTTCTGGGTCTTTTTCATATCTTGGCTGATGAAAGCTAAGGCTTTACAATACATTGTGCAAGGCAAATGATTTTTTTTTTTTTGGGGATAGTTTTCATTAATATTTTTCATTGGTTGTCATTGCATTTTTCTGAACACAGGGATAATAAAATAGTAATTAAAAATGTGGTATAATAACCCAAATAGACAGTTCTACCTCTTTTTATTTATTTGTTTCTGTAAACCTGAGGACTAGAATGTTAGGGAATCAGTCAGGTACAGGAAAGAGTGGTAAGTTGTTTTGTTTTGATGTGTTGTATCATGAGTTTCTATGAACACTGTAGAAGTAGGTGTTTATCCATCTCCTGTCCAAAAACCTTGAAGTCCCATGATGTTGAACACTAGACAGAGAGACCTTGTTACCTCACACCACACTTCAGGGATGTTAATTGGTTCACAATAGTCTACAGTTCCACCTATTTCTATGTATTTAAATGTTGATTTGAACTTAGAGCAAATTAGTTTTTTATCAAAGGAAATATGCCAGCAGCTGTAACAATTTGCTCACAGAAACGTAGACCTAGGCTTGGTCCTGGTTCTGCTTTACTGTTACCTCTCCTGTCAATAACATGCAAGTAAAAACTATTTTCCAAAGGTGGGTTGCCAAAGGTCTGCGGTCCTCAGAAGACATATTTTAGCTCAGTGACTGTTTTAAGATGATGTTTTTGTTTTTTGAGGATATCTCTGAGGGAATAACTCAAGTAGTGTGGCACAAAATACTTGGGGTTTGTGTTTAAAATAAAAGCATGTATTTGAGGCTTTGTCCTGTGCTACAACCCCTCTTCATAACCATTCCAGGTTGTGAAGTCAACTGATCTTTTTTTATTTTCTGTATCCAAGCACCAAGAAGACATTCTCTCTAACAAAAAGACAGTAAAGCTTCTTCAAGAAGCTTTTGAGTTACTCAGACATGTCATTTATAAACATTAAATCTTATTTAGTAGGTCTAAGAGTTCAAGCTTTTGAGAATGCTTCCAAATTGCTACCCTGCCTAACTCATGAAAAGGCTGCTTATAATCTAGAATAGATAAGACCAGCTGCAAGAAGTGTAGCACAGTGCCTGCTAGCAAGGGAAAAGGGTTTGATTCCAGATAATGTGCTCTGTGGAAACTGCCAGAGATCTGGCTCACCCCAAGTCAGGAAGTATCTTGATCAAGATAAAATCATGATAGTCAGTCTCTCAGCCTTCCAGGGGAAGACTGCTATTTCTCATTCCACATGTTTGCAAGGCGTAACTTCCAAGAACTGCAAATATTTCAGGTTAGCTATCAGGGAACAATAGTGTACTCTTTTTAGTGTGACTATTGGCTGCAGTTTTCCTGTTATCAATGTGAAAATCAGGAGTCAAATTCATTTAAAATTTCCTTGTCTTTGTAATGTCTTAGAATATGCAGGGAGCAGAGGCTGGAGAAACCGACTTTGTTGGTGCTGTGTTTACAACCTTAAATGTAAGTTCATCAAATCTAGTAAGGTCTTCAGTGGCAATCCTTTAATATTAACTGAATTTGTTCTTACTTTCTCTAATCTTTGTTTGGCTCAACTGTGTTTTGAGAACTCTCCTATGACAAATCTAGACAAGGAAGTCTGAAAAATACTAATGAATCCTGCTTATCCATACTGAAGGTGGTTTAAATTTAGATGAAAATATCAGCACAAAGCTTGAGTGGCAAATAAATTCACATCTCCTAAGCACACTCATTGCAGCTCCTGTCTGATGAAGCAAAGTTTGGATAACAGATGAAATGTAAGTGCAGAGATGGCTTGTTAGAAGCAGCCTTCATTTCAGGTGTCAGTGTAACTAGTATTGTAAAGCCTTCACTTTCATGTAAGACACGAATGTCTTCAGCTGATACGTTACCTCTAATGGTATAAAAGAGCTCACAGTAATTAGAGGAGGTGAAACAAGAGGGTTCTGAGAAATGAATTTGGTTTATATAAAAACTCCTATCTCTTACTGAAAGAGTTGATTTCTATGCTGATTCATGTAAACACGTTCCTGCCTCAAAAGCTGAAGATAATAGATTGTCGATGAGAAAAAGATTGGATAATTCATTTTACTGATGCTTAAAAGTATACATCATTTTTCTCAGGAGCACCAGCATAGTATCTGTATAATCAGCTGACTTGTAAAAGCCCATCAATACTGCATTATTAAACAGATAATTTAAATATTAACTTGGACATATTCTTTTTTTAAATCTATGTTGCTCAGTATATTGAAAACTGTCTAGATGTAATCTCAAATAGAATTTCCATTTCAGCTTCTAATTTTGTTTGGCAGGTCTTGGCCACAATTTCCTCAAGCCCTCTGACACTTGGGCTGTTTATTCCACTGCAACACTATTAAGATTATGGAGGAAGTGCCAATAGTTGCACTGTAATTAAAGCTGCATATAAAGTAAGAAAAGGTTTGAGAGGGGGAGAAGAATTTTAGATGAGGACTGAAATGGAAAAAAGTTATTTTTAATATATTTGCTTCACTTATTTATACATTCTGTGAAATAAAGGATGAAGGGAATACCAACTTCCACAGCACGTTATTTGATGAGCGGTTTTTCAGTGTTGGATTACCTTTCTGACCCTTTCCATTGGTCACCCAGCAAATCTCTAACTACTACATGCTCTTTCAGACTTGCATACCAAATGTGTTTTGGCATTGTATTTGAATGATGGAAGTCAGAGAAAAAAAATAATACAGTCATCAGGTTTTTGTATTATTTTTAATCTGTCACACAGCCATTGACCATTCTTTTCTTTCCCAGAACCACTGTGGTGGGCTTTCTTTGTGCTTCTAAATTAGATCAGCTTTCTGAGATGCAGGGGCAGGGATTGGGATGAGCTGCCAGATACTGGACAGCTCATCAAGGAGAAAATAAGAATTGCAACAGAAGAGGAGGAAGATACAGTTTTGCATGACCTATAAGGCCTCTGGAAATACAAGTCTAAAATTTTAGTACTTTGATTCCATTCTGACTACTATGCAAGTTTGTTTGTTTTTGGTTTTTTTTTTTTCATTTCAGGAAATTAATATCTTTGTTGTAAGGTAATTTAGCAATGTGTGGACAAACTTCATGCATTGGGAATCTTATTAGCAGCAACCTATTGGTAGCTTAGTGCTGACTTGCTTCTAACTGACTGTAACTCTCACTAGTACAGGATGTGGGAAAGGTGCATGATGGAAATTACATTCCAAAGAAGGATAGCCACTTATAAAGGGCCTGTTTCAAGTAACTTTATGCCCACCCCTTTCTTTGTTTAAACAAATGAAAAAATGTGTAGCTATATTAGACTTTGGCATTCATATTAAAAGCTTTAAGTCCCTGTTTTAAGACTCTGGAGAGCTGTCACTTCCATTTTCTTCATTAGTAGTTTGTTTTGTCTTTGTTGGTCTTAGCAATCTCTGTACTATATGTGTATGTATATTGTATGTATATATTAATTGTGTATGTATGTAATCTTTAGAAATTCAAATTTAGAATTTCAAATTTTAATGCTTACATTTAAAAAAAAAAACAAATAAAAAACAAACCAAGAAAAATCCAGTAAAAACAAAAAAAAACGCATATAAACCCCATTATCTCTACTGAGATGTGGATCTTACTGTATGAAATTGTTGGGGTCTGCAGACTCTTTTCAGACTTCCTTTGAGAGTTAAGTTCTGGGGGGAACACTGTTCATCCATATGGGATTACCGTCTTTCATGAAATCAGAAGTGTGAAGGATGATCTTCATCACAGAACAGCTAAAAGATGAGAGAATTCTATGTAGCTAACCAATGGTACAGTAGTAAAAGGCTTGTTCTGAATGCTCCAGCCAAGAATATATTTCAACCCCAAGGGGCTCCCTTTCCCTTCTCCCATGAAGCTGCTTTTTGGTGTTATCTCTGCCTCAAACCTCTTATCTCTGCTCCTTAAGCTTCAGCATGAAAATTATAAAAAGGCAGGAACCTGTGGCTGTAGAAGCTTGAAAAGAAGTGTAAGAGAATGAGACTAATGCAGTCAGAGGGGCAGAAAGAAGTTATGTCTTGGGGGATGAGACTTGCCCCCAAGTTTATTCTTGATTTTTAGAGGATGCAATTACTTGTTGGTGCGCCTGATAGCAGTATTATTACTTAAATCCTAAACCTGATTATTCATTACTTTCAATAATGTTATATTAGAGACTGTGCTTCTTTTTTTTCTTTTTTCCCTCTTTTTTTTTTTTAAATAACAAGATACTAATCAAACAAAAAACTCTTGTTTCAGACTTCTTTATGAATTCTAACTGTCGACAACTTCTTTGTAAGAAGTGCATAAATGTAAAATTGTTTTTAAAGAGCAGATCATCACTGTAGGCCTTGGGTATATTCCTGCAATGCGGCAGGATCAAATAAGACACTATGTAGTTCATGGTGTTAAAATACACATTTATACCACTTGAGAACAGCACAAATGTTACCAATTGTATCAGTTTTCATTTAGATAGTTTTGCTTGACACAGTTTTTAATGAAATTACAGTTTTTAACCCATGTTCTAAATTTGTATAATGGCTATGAACAGATAACCTAGATGAATAGATATTTACTATTAAATCCATCTAATAAGTAAGATTTAAAAGGAATAATCTGATTGTTTTTTAAAGAGCTATTTAATATAACTAGCTTATGATTTTCTGTTGACCCACCTCTTCCATATAATGATCACAGGAAAAGCCTTAACTTATTAGTGTGTCTACCTACTCACACTTGAGGGAAGGAGAGATGGTGCTAAATGAAAAAATTCTGTAGTCTGAATAGATAAACATGTAAGTATTCTTCTCTGTGTTACTGCATTTATCATGTGTAGAGTTCTGCACACAAATAAAATAACAATAATATAAAGAAGGATGTAAAGTGGACTTCAAATAGCTCTCCTTTAAAAAAGAGAGGAAACAAAAATAACAAGCAATTACAACTGGAAACAGACATTTAATAGTCTCACTGTATTTGAATGGTGAATTGTACCCTACCATTAACTGCAAAAGAAGTATAATTTAGACAGCTGTTCCAGTAGATGAATTTGCATTTTGTGATGCATGATATCACTCAGTAGGATGGTATCATTTTGATTCTTCTCTGCCTTGAATCATCTTCATCAGGCAACCCCTACCTTGACATTACTTGTTCATTTTGCTGACAGAGTCTTTGAGAGGGCAGAGGAATGAGAAGGGTACTAAGGAGCCAATATCTACACAAAGACAGAGGTGCTCTGTAATAGCCAATACCCAAATTTTGTATTGTTCAAATTAAAATAAAACAAGAGTACTGTTTGCTTGTGGTCGACAGATCCCTATTCATGGATGAACATCATTATATATTTCAATAACAAAAAAATCCCAAAGAATTTTTGGTAAGAGGATCCTGTAGGAGATCCTGATAGTTCTTCAGTCTTTGAAAATAATTGAGAAGTGTAAAACCAGCATTAAAAAGCAAACTGGCAAGAGAAATACGGCCCTGTATACAAATTTTGAGCTTGCTCAGCAAATCACCCATAATATAATTGCAACAAGATCAAGGATATTAAGGTTGAAGTTATTAGAATAGCAAGTACTGGGGGTATAAAGTAGGTATAGTAACCAATATTAATATGCTGACTTACATCAAAACAAAAATGTGGCAAATTTAAAAGTTTTCCATTTTGACACATCAAAGCTTTTTCATCCTCCAGTAAGTATTGTTTCCTGTTTTGCACTAATAATCACTTCGGCAGCATTTTAAAATTTATTTTTTCTTTTGAATGAAGCTTAAAGAAATAGTAGCCAGCAGATATTCATGTAATTGCAAGTGTCAGTTGTCTCATAGTTTGTATCAAATGCATTTTGAATCCGGAAAACCATTTTGAAGTTTCAGATTTAATTCTCCTATATCTTTGTTTCTGCTATGGTGATGTTGTCTGTACCCAGCTACTGCATACAGAGTTCACAAGTTTTGTGTTGTTGGATTCACAACGTGCTTAAAAACAAACAAACAAAAAAAAAACCAAACAAAAAACCCTGTTGCAGGTAAAAATCATTATTGAACAAATAGTAACTTTTGGCAAATTACTAGTATATCATTAATGCAGCAGATAATTATGACTAAGCTGGCTTACTCCTCAATTCCAGGACCAGGAAATGGAAGGGTAGCTGGTGGGGGGGGGGAGGAATCAAAAATCTGCATTTTCTTTAGAAGCTTTATAGTGATACTAAAAGAAAATGGCTGCTCTAGTCCATTTTCTCTTTGGAAAGTCTCAGTTTCTGAATTTAAGATATTTTCCTGAATGGTACCGAGAAATCTTGTTATTCTTTTTGGTAAGATTGATCTGCTTGCTTGCCCTGTTAGACTGGCTGTGCGTGTGCATGTGAAGAGTAATCTCAGCTGTAGAGGGATGGCCGTGGGGCTAGGAAACAAGCTTAGACAAAATTGTGGTCAGAAGCAAAGACAGATTAATAAAAATAAATGTGAGTATCTAAAAATGATAATTTTAGAATCATCACATATGCTTCAAATATTGTGTCAGGAAAAATGGAGACTTGTTGAGAGTTTACGCTTGTATGTTTTTCAAATATGGTGCCCATACTTTAGGTGGGGTTTTAATGTATCTCTGTTCTTTTGTGGCTGCTCTTGATTATTTTAAGGCTTTTTATTAAACGAAATCATATTAGTCAGTGGTTATTTCTGAAATGGCAATTTTCTTTATGTGAAAGTTAAATATATTCATTTAGCCTGATGATAAAATGTCTGTACAGCATACTGCCCACAGGGAGACCAGCTGTCAGATGAATTATCTGTGTCTCTCTGCCTCTTCTGGGAAAAGCAAAGCAAAGCTGTTCTATGACCAGTGGAGAAGTCTGAAAAGATTTTATCTCCAGTTCAGCGAACAGTTCTCAGTTTTGAAATGAGGATCTTGGAAAGTATGGGGATTTTGCATGAAATTTACCTAATAAGTTATTTTCTTCAGACTGGGAATCCAAAGAAATGTACCAATATTACAGGGAGCAGTAAAAATGCAAGACATACGTTAAAAGCAAAGAGGAGATTATGTATTTCTTTCAGAAATTCTGTCTTTCCTCGTGGAGATGAATTCCTAAGAAAAAGGTTTTTGTCCTCCTTCAAAATGCTGAAGAAACAAGCTCCTCTCCAGTCAGGGACTGTCATGTAACAGTACCACGTACACATGGAAAATAGATGAATATAACTATACATAAATATAACTGTGTAATACTTATTTTAGTATACATTTATATACTATATATGTAAATATAACTCTGTAAATATGAAATAGCATGAATATGCTAGAAGAACAACACAGAATTTTCCCCATGTCTATACATTTTGATCTGCAGTAGGCTGATTCACTTGTGTCTGTCCAATCCTGTGGTAATCCTAGAGACTCGCACTGCCTCCACTATGGAAAAAACAATTCGCTTAAAGTTAGTGATTTAGTGTGATCTGGTTTGAATGGGTGTTTGTTTCTAAAGCAGTCTTGGTAATGCTGTCTATGCAATTCCTGATCTAACTCGACTGTGAAAGACAGATCTTTCTGTTTGGGGATTTGCTTCTGCCATTTGGAGAGGAGCGAAAGAAAGACGGAGGAAACATGTTATTATTCTTGGGTGTCTTTTTCCTGTGTGGAAACACAAAGACCACTTTCTGAGTTGCTAAATCAAAGCTGCTGCTGGGTGTCAGGAAGTACAAGGAGTAAGTGGAGCCATAGTTCAAGCTGCCTGCCCTGTGTAGTGGCCAGCAGTGATTCCGAACGTGCTTTCCGAAGAGGCTGTGTGCACTGACCGTCTCTTCACTGTTGCTGGCAATTTGTGAACCAACAGCTTCAGAAACGTTTGTCAAAAGGTTAGAGGTCTTCAAAAATATTCAGTGTCTGGAATTCCATGAAAGCAGCAGGGGCAAGAGAATTGTAGTAGCTGTCTATTAGTTGAGGAAAAAGAACCATTATTTGTGTTCCATTTGAAAGCAGCTGACTCACTGGTCAGTACAAAAAGACCAGCTAGAAAATAACACCTGCTGAACGTGGTATGCGCTGGATCTCTTATCCAGGGGCTGTTTCGTGAAAGGGATATGGGAATTTCTATGCTGGAGAGAGGAGTTTAGTGAGTAAGAAAGACAAATCTGTAGGAAGAGGTAAGATTTTCTGTCCAAAGAAAGCTTGTTTAAATCCTTAGTGAATTGGAGCGCTCTGGAGAATTGTGTTTGTGTGCTTCCTTAGTAGAATAGTAGACTCATAATTTAAGTGGGAAGGAAATTTTAGAGGTCAAGTAGTCCCAGTGCGTGCTCCCAGTATGACTGATTATGGTGGGTTGCTCAGGGGTCTCGCTTGGTAAACTTGCGAACCTCTCAGAGGATAGAGATTGCACAACCTCTTTGGGTTAACCTGTTCCAGTATTTAACCACTCTCATGGATTGAACAAATTAAAAACAAAAACAAAACAAAAACAAAACAACAACAAAAAAAACAAACTAACAACAAAAAACAAAATACCACACAAAGAGCCTGAAGCAGTATCTGTGGAAGGCCTCGTAGGGGCTTGAAGAAGAGGGAAGAGGGTTCACTTTCCTAACCCAGCAGGCTGCACTGGTACCAGTACAGTCCAGGCTTTGGCTGCAAAGGCACACTGCTGGACCCATTTCATGTGTCCTCCAGGGTCCCAGATCCCTTTTCCTTCAGTAAGATGTTGTGTGTTTGGGTATAATTTAACTGCAGTGAGAATTCTCAAAATGAAAAAAAAAAAAAAATAGCTGTTCTTATACAAGAAATAATAATAAATGCAAGTCAGTTCTGGTATTTTTCCTGTTTAATTTGGTGAAGAGAAACTTGGACAGACTTTGTATTTCTTCTTTTTAATTTTGCACATTTGACTTGTTTGAATTAGATTTCCGATAAATTTCATCCTGTTGGTTTATTGCTAGAACATGCTTTATATTCTAGAAACATCACCTGCATGTATGTGGGATTGTTTTTTTTAACACTCCTCTACTCCAGTGTGGAGGTAAGGGCATTACAGTGTGTTCTGTTTTAGATCACAGGAGCAGTAAATTACTTTTAAGTTTGTGCTGGGCGCTAGTTTGTTATTTAACATTAAAAATGCTTACTTTATTTGCTAAAGAAAATCAGAAAATACTTCCATTGACATCATTTTCTGTGTCTGATTTTTTTTTTCCCCCTTATTATTTTTACTTATTCATTAAAATCACCAGCTGGGTAGTTTCTTTAATTTACTTCTGAATCTCTTTGGAAACCTCTTCTAACAGTAATACTTTACCTCATGCATATATAAAAACAGATGCTGACCGGAGAGCAGCTTATGGCTGACAGAGTGTCAGCCTTATGTGCAACACCTGCCTCATCTTTTTTATATGCTGTAAACAACAAGGTGAGAAATAGGCACACTACGAAGCAGCTGAAACACAAAAGGAATTCTAATTGCGAATGTGGATGATTCAGTCTGGAAAGAAGGTGCAAAATGCCTAAGTAAAACCTACAAAAGCAATGTATTGGATTTTCTCCAGCTGCATTTTTCACAGTAATAGCAAATTTAGCTTACTGTATATTTTTATCACGATATATATAGGTAGAAGGCTAATTAACAGTCATTTTTCTTACAACAAAGATTAGGTGCCTGTTGGTCTTGCCTGAGAAATTTTTTTTTTTACAAACATGCAAACTCTTCCTGAATCACAAAAGATAAAGGGTTGGGTGGGGCTTGCTTATAAGTGTTAACTTATCTTAGCGCCCTGCATAGATGTGGAACCTGTATATTGCTTTTCAAGAACAGTCAGTAAGAGAGATTGCACAGCGGGTTCAGATCATCTGTTTGATTGCTTTAGTTCCTTTATAAATGGATTTTCCTTTCCATTCCTCCCTGATAGTCAAATGTGAGTCTTTCCTTGAAAACCCAGTCTGTCTCTTTGTGCCCTCCAACAGAGGACAGGGTGAAGTATTGAGCGAACGTTCTCAGGCTTCTTTGTGTGTTGGCAACACATGATCAGTCTAGAAAGCAAAATGAGACACAGAAATCCAGGTTTTCTGTAACCTTTTGCTGCAAATCATACATTCCTACCCATGTGAACTTGGAAAGCTTTTTCCTATGTAGATTTACATTTGTGTTTAGATAGTGTTGTGTGTTCTTCAGGGGATACCACAAACCTCACGTAGAAATAATAAATGTCTCCCCTGTGTTGGTCAAAAGCTGGGTTTTATACGTAGTTCGTTGCATATGGTAGTGAGTCAGGAAAGCCACGAATAAAGAATATTGAAGACTGATTTAATCCTTGTTCCCGTACTTCAGTAGTTCTGTCTTGACTGGTGCAAGTGCCAGCCTACTGAATTTGAAGTTTCTTGTTTGAACAAATGCCGGTTGCTGTTTCAATAAGGTCAATTCCAAACTTTAACTACCTGATCAAAAAGCACACTGCCCCTGTCACATGGATATGTATCCACAAGTATCTTGCCTATTTTTCTAGCCTTTAAGGTATAAAATCACTTTCACCAGTTTTAATTATTGCAGTATTTTTATTTTTTGGCCTTGGTCATAATGGCTTCAAAATGCTCTTTTATTCTTTTATTGGAACAGAATGCTTTATCACACAATGGAACTCCTATCTTTGCCCTCTTTTTGTGGCAAGAATATGTGTTGTGTCATAGCGTGTTGTGGGAAACTGTATGAATGTTGAAACAAAGAGTATAATTTGAGCAAAAAGATCTTAGCTTGTGGTATTCCAGGCTATGAATGATGGCCATATTTAAGGAAGTCCAAGTCATTTGCCTCCATGGCCTCACTGCCTTCTGACAAACATACCAAAAAACTGTTTTATCATGTTCTGCACCGTAGTTTACTTGTCCCTGAGCCTATATTTTGCGGGCTGTTTTTAATATCGGGATTTTGATAGATTTTGGACTCTTAAACTAGCCACATTTTAGTGCCTAGTTTTAGCCACATATTAGTCTCTCTAGAAACTTTCTAACTTTAAAGGAGCTTTTTTCACTCCCTGTAAAATAAATACTTCTTCTAATAGTAATTTTTCAGAGATGGAAAACCAGTGCTTTGCCTTTTTTATATAGAGGTGACAATTCTGTGTAAAATTAGTAGTAGTAAAATTCCTGAGTCTAGGAGCCTCCTTGGACCAACCTAACTTCTTACTATGAGCTTTTTCCTTACACATATGTATACCTCACATGCAGTTGAGCCAGATTTCTGATTTGGATTCAATTCTGTATAAGAATTGTGACTCAGGTTTTCAGTGTAGTGGGAGCAGCACCAAGGTTAGTGATGTATTGCAGGTTAACAGTTAGTATTGACCTATCCAGGTGTTGTACATCTAAGTAGTTAAAATTAGCTCCTGTCTGGCCACCTTACCAGGTGTATGTAAGTAATAAAGACTCTTCAAACTCCTGCTGGGTCTCTGTTAGAGCTTCCCATCTTGTGACAGTGTTACAGACTGACACTGTTGTTTACATTTCTATTTGTGTCATTGGAGATGCCAAATTAAAGAGTACAGATTCTCAACCTGGAAAAGCATTTATTTATATGTTAGCTAATTAGCTGGTATTTCTTATTCAAGTAAATATGTTTAAAGAGGTATTTAAGAGGGGTTTTAAGATTTCTTAGTGCCTCTTCCCAAACCTAAAAATTCTTTTTTCAGTGTGAAAAGTATCCTGGGAACACAAACAGCTCTCCTCCATAGATGGATGAATGTGAGGTGACCACAGTAAAGCTTTAGGTGATACTGGTGACTAAAGTGCAGCTGTTGGGCTCATGTGTGTAACCCCTGAAACAGTGGAAGTCGCTGACCTCTTCATGCTTTCTTTTCAAGAGATTCAACACTATTTCAACTTTGACTTCTCTTGCCTATGTTGAAACAGAGTACCCTCTTAAGCTTTTTTAAAAGCCTTTTGCAGTGATGTGTCGTTCAGCCTTTCTCCCTGCAGCATAGGGAATGCTCGAGTGGAGTAACGACTGTGTGATAGCTCATGGCTGGGACATCCCAGCCGTGTGTTCTGCGCTGGCTGTTGGCGGCAGCTGAGTTCCAAGTGGAGTTTGGCGTGTCACTTTTGACCTATATCAGTTCGATTATCTTTCTGGAAAGACTGCTTCTTTCCCTCTGATGTTATATTCCCAACAGCTTTTTTGGAATCTAGGGAGTGCGATGAAAAACTTGTTAGTGAAGTCCAGTAGCTTATTTCTCACGCTAACCAGGTATTTCACACTTAGTAGTTTTATTGTTACCGTTATATTAATTTTTCCACTAAAGCATTGTGTGTCGGCACAAGCTTAAGTGTTTCCAGGACACAAAAACCCATGAAGAACTTGAGAACCACATGGCTTTCAGAACTTTCACTGATTCTATTTTTTCGTTATCTTTATTTATTTGCCAATGAAAGTTTTCAAATAGTTTGGGAGGGCCTGACAAGTTTGAAGGACTTCTCTGCGTGGCAATCATTCTTTCAAGGGTAAGAAATACACAAGGGCAAAAAAAATTGTACAAAATAAACAGAACAATGCCTTTTCCTTCCACTGCAGGGCAATTGGAACATTTTGCATCCTGCTTCATATTTTAGCAAAACATTTTATTAGGTTTCTTCTATAAAATATAAAATTCTAAATCAGTCTAAGTACTTTTAACTCCAAATCTAACAGGTTTTTAGTCTATCTTTTTCTAAAAGAGTTGCCGGAAACTTCCTTTAATCTGGCACCTCCTTTCCTTTTGTTACAGAACGTGCTTTTTATAAACTTTAGGTAACCTTCCCACCTGTCCACTGAGGGTTTTCTTGGACCTGAGTAATCAAGAAGCTCTCTGATGACCTCAGAATCCATGTTGATTGTCAGGCTGTGTTTTCACTTTCCTTGCAGGGATTTGCTTTTTGGGGTGACACTGTAGTGAGGGAACATTTATATTTTTAACTGTATAGTGTGTGTCCTTATAGAATAAATATGCATGCATCCTGTGCAAAACAAATTACTATTTGAATTTTGCTATGCCCTTTGAAGTAGTTTCTCCATGTTTGGAAGCAGCAATACTGAAAAAATGAGTAGACTAACATCCTCAGCATTGCATTTCTTCCTTTGGTCAATTTAAATGAGAACTTCACAGAGATTTTGCATTTTGTTTAATTTAATCTATTCATCAGTTTTATTGAAAGTAATATAAAGTGACACTTAATTCTATCATATTTGGCTAATATGTAACTCAGCTGTCATGCACCCAGAGAGATTCTTTAGGGTGTTCAGCTGTCATTCGTAATTTATAATAGTTTTGTTGCATGAGAAAGAAAAACAAATATATTCAGCTTTAAATTTGCCTTCCTCTGTGAACGGAGGGGGGAGCGATCTGATAACAGTCTTTTTAAGACTTGATTTTCATATATTTGCCTTGATAATATTGACCTTGGACTTTTGTAACAAAAACAAAGATTGAAAAACACAACAAGAAAAGATTCTTGCAAAAACATTCTCTGGGATGTCTGTAACATGCCTGCTGTTAGGAAGAAGAGGTCAGAAACAGTAGAAGAGATAAGATTATGTCAAAGTAACAACTCACCCAATGAAATAATTATAAACCCAGTATTAAATTCATGTCATTCGCTGGTGGTTTTAACTATCTCCTTTAGATCTTCCCAGATGTCCCCTCCTATACTTGGTACTCAAAATATTGAACTAAGCAGTATAATTTACAATCAAAGGTAATTATTCTCTGTGAAATAAATCAAATATGTCACCCATATAATCATCTTTCATTTTCTCAACTATTGTCCCATCCTAGATTTCCTTCTTGTGAAGGAAACAGGTGCTACTTCTGTATGTGGTATAATAAACATTTCATTATTTTTAAACATACTGAAATTGTTTTGGATAAACAGAACTTTTAAAACTACGTTATTGTTACAATGAGCAACCAGCATTATTTTTAAGCTTTTACTTTTTTTTATTTCTAGACAGATTTTCAGCACAAATAAACCAGGCTCTCCTGATAATACATACCAAGTTTTCTCGGTGCGTCGTTCCCCTGTCAGGGTTTTCACAGTTTATGCAGCCTCAAGAACGATGTATGTAGAAGTACCATGAGTAGCAAACCCTTTATTTGGATGTTGTGGTTCAGCAACTGACTTGCTGGTTTGTGTTCAAGTGCTGCCTAAAGGACGATGAGGTCAAATAAATTAAAAAAAAATTAAAAAAAAAGGTCTCGCATCTTATAACTCCAAACTTTCTGTTGCTAAACAAGTGAATCAAACATACATGATCAAACTACTATTTGTTAACAATTTAAACATCTGTGGTTGCCTCGTTCCCAATATGAAGCTTTTGCTTTCCTTCAGAAAAGCTTTAGTTTATGTCTCCCTCTGGAACTGACAGGGACACGGGAGAGATACTCTGATTAAGACTTTGCAGCTTTTCCTGCTTCTTGTCTTTTAGTAAATGCTGTGCATCCAGTTTTAATTGCCTTCCCGATGCTTTTTCTTTTCATAGACAATTCATAACACTTTCATTATTGCCTGGCTATTTGGAGATGAGAAGAATTTTAAAATGGCAGAGTTTGCTCATAAAGCCTCAAAGCTTCAATGGTTCTTTCTGTTAAATTATCTAAAATATATTTACACCAGTGTCATATGTGAAAATATATTGATGTAGAGGAACATTTTTTCCCTGAGACATGTATTGTTTTCTGACACGTTTGGAAGAAGAAAAGCAACTTTGACTTTGGGTTGCTATATGATTGTTCATATAAGCCTGTTAAGCCACCAGGGTGGTTTTACATTACAAAATTTTTACCAGCTAGAGAAGGACAAGTGAAAAGTTAATGAAAAATTATAAATAATTACATGATGAACTAAGAAACTATATTTCACCTGTCCTTCAAAACATTGTTGATAAGCAAGACTGGTTTTCCTGAGATCTCCTCACATGCTGCGTTCCTGGAATGGCATCTGCGTGATGGATACTCTCTTGATCCTCCATACACTGCTCTAGAAGATCTCTATTTCTTAACCAAGAAAAGAAACCCCACAACGAACCAACAACAATACTGAGAAGAAATTAATGGTAGTTCCTCAGTTTTAGAGAAGGGGAGATAAAATACAGAAGAGGTGGTTTAGCAATATTTTCATTGTAAGTCCTTGAAAGAACTTTTATGCTACTTCAGTCAGATTTTAAAATGTTATTTGCATTATTATTCAGTGAAAATGATTCTCTTCATAAATCCATAATTGAACATGGCAGTTTATTTTCAGTTGCTGATCCCAAATGTAAAGGGAAAAAATATAAGGTATGTTTGACAGCACTGCACTATTAAGTTTTGATATTCATGTTAAATTTTAAGAAGTTACTTAAATATCTCTCTACTGAAAGTATAGGCTTCAGTGGGGTTGCCAGGATAGTTTGTGACAGAAATTATTTACTGATGCTCAATGTTAAAATGAGATTTCAGTTTACATCTTTGTTCATGTAATTATTTTTTGCTTTTTTGTCCATTTTTAAGCTGTTTGTAAGCTGTTCCTATGCATACTTCAGTCTACCCAAGATTAGACCCTAGACAATGCAGTTATGCATCCCTTACTTAAGGTGAACAGTTTATATGTCCTGTGTTTGGAAAACAATGTTCTTTATAGTTCTGTCTGCAGTTCAAGAACAATTTTCTGCTCAAATAAGTCTTATTTTTCTTTCTTGAAAGAGATTGGTCACCACAAATAGGTTCCCTGGAAGTATTCTGTAATTCAAGGTGTGTATATGGAAACCTAAGAGGAAGGAGTAGGACAAGGTAAGACTGATCAGGTCATAGATACTGTACTTAGTTTTACATCTGAAAGAAGCCCGTGCTTGCAATTCCTTGATATTTGTATCTCGTCTTAAACATACACGACACTCTCAAAGAGTTACGGCTGGGAGAATTTTAATGAGAATTGAAAAGTACATTTTCTCAAATGGGCAGCACAATTTAAAACAAAATTTCAGGTTTCACTTTCCCAAAGCTATTCAAAATTCATCATCTCTGTTCCCTTAGAGTTGTGCCCTAGCTATTGTGCTTTCAAGTATGTCTAGCTTGGGTGATCTGTCTTCACTTAGAACTTTTACATGCTTGCAGATAAAAATCAGTGAAGCAGAAATTGTTGTTACTTCTAATTTGGTGTCGCTAACTACAGAATGAGGAAAACTTGTTATTCCCTTGATTTATGTCTCAGTAACTGTGTACATGTTATGTATACGGAGGAATAATTACAGCAGATTTCAGCTCAGAATATCTTGACACATATTAATTAGGATAGTTATAGTATCATTGCACAGATCTTTGTGTGTTGTTTAAATGGAAAACAAAGACATGATATTTTTTGTCAAGTTAAAATATTTGTGGTAATTTTCAGTAATATTTTTGATCAGGAATTAATTATATGATCAAATTGTTTTGACACAAGACATCTTGCTAGATACTCGAATAATTAACATGAATGTGAGCAAGCTCTTTTTATAGCTACTAAGAATTGTTAACAAGTTAACAATATGTTAACAAGTGTGGTAAAAAAAATACTTTGGAAAGGAGGTAAACATCTGTTTAAGGAGGAGATCCTTAGCTTGCTTTCAAAATCACAGCAACATGTTCTGCCACCCTATATAACAACAGGTAAGCAAGAGCAGAATGAAGTCTTACTGGAAAATAACTGCTTCACTTGAAGTAAAAGTGTTTAAAGTTTTCTTCCTAATTTCCTGCTACAGTGAACCTGTGATTTCTGATTAGAATTGCCATGTGTGGAAAAAAACCCCACAACCTAGTAAAAGCAAGAGTGTTAATTTACCTCTCTTCAAATCTTACTCTAATGTGATTAACTTGATTGTTACAAATTTGACCGCTATTGAATGAAATAACTCTTTGTGTCTTCCTAAGTTTTTTCAAACTCCCCGCCCTGGCTTGTCTTTTAAGTTCCCAAAGTGAAATATTACAAATTAAGTGTAAAGGTTTTGTATGAATTTCTTCTGTGTTCTGTACTGCCCTTGGCTATATATTCCCACTATATATCTTGAACTAGAAATCTCCCATTTGGTTAGTTAAGGCTGTTAACACTAAATTGGTTGTTAAGCAACTGTGGATTTGACAAAGATTCATCAGAAAGCAAGGATTTCAGTTTGAAAAATTGAAAAAATCACATTGCCTCAAGGGACGCGCAAGTGCTTAAGGGGAACAAGAATTTGTGGGGTTTTTTTAAATGCAGGTAAACTTTCAGAACCACCGGAGATACCCATCTAACAAATGTTCAGGAACATTAACAACCATTCCACCATGATTTTTATGATCACAGATGCATAAAAATCGGCAAGATTTTAGTCACTATAGTTTGATTGCTAATAAGTAGAGTATTCATTTGAAGGTAAGGGAATGATAGGCTTCATTACTTCTAAATTTCCAGTGAAATCTGATGTATGATTCAAAATGAGGGGTCTGAAATTCATATCTTGCCTTAGCACAATTTCTTTGTTCTTCACAAAGTGAGCTTGTCAACATCCTGGTTCCTCAGATTATTTAAGTTATAATTTTTTTTATTAAATTATAGATATGAATCATTCCAGTGATTTGTTATGTGAACTGGCAGAGGCAATTATTGGAGCAATTATTGGCTAGAACAAAGACTGAGAGAACTGTTTTCCTCAGCAAATAAATTGAATTGGCTAGAAAGATTCCTTTCCCCAAATGATGCAACCCATGACTTTCTGTTGTATTCTAGATTTCTATAAGAAAAAGAACCTAAGCCCTGTCTGTTACTGGTTTGCTAATTTGTCACAACTTTTTCCTTTTTTCTTCTTTTTAATTTTTTTTTTTCTTGGCGTAAATTAAGTCTTTGGTTTTCAGAACACATTCCTTTTTTTTTTTTTTTTTTTTGGAAAGAAGGAATGAAGTTGCAGAGATCAAATAGATGGACTTGTTTGAACCATTGGTCTTTGGCACTTCATCACTTAATACTCAAACTGAATTGCAGAGTTGTTTTCCCCTTTGATGGAAAAGAGTGGAAGTGTTCTAATTTCATACAGATATAATCTTTGGTTTGAAAAGTAGCTAGTTTAATAGATATCATCTCAACTGCGTGTTTCAAGTGCTTTTGAAAATTGTAAGTGTTCCTCTATGGAAAATGTATTTCTTGCTGAAGTAAACGGTAAGTTTTTAAGTTATGCTGTAAGTATATATCTAAGTTATATGATAACTTAAATTTGAAAAGGCACATTTTATTGGTAGTCCTTGAGATTTGGCAGTTAGGTTGAATGCAGAATGTTTCATCAATAGAATCACAGCAAAGGAGTTTATAGGAACAACATTTCTTGAAGAGCATTGCTGGCAAATGTAAGCGGTGCTTTCTCATGTGGGTTCCATTGAAAAAGCTAAATCATTTTCTAACTGTGCTTTTGAAATAACTGCCAAAATCACAAATAGCCAAGTTTAGACTGCGCCTGTGATAACAGCAAAATGAAAGATTTCCGTGGAGTTATGGTATTGGTTCCAAAGTCCTTTAATTTTGTGTTTTTAAGGATCTTTTGGAAGGCTTCTCCTATTTGTGGTCTGAATTGGAGATGGAAAACGCATCCTCAATTAAAAATACACTTCATATTCAATTCTCCATAATGGGCTACACTTATAATGTTGTTTTAGAGGGAAAATTCATTTCACTTGCATCTGAAACCAGGATATAATCTTGTGTTTTCCTGTAGATTATAATATGGGATATGTCAAATGTCACAAAATCTGCATTTCCATACTTTGGAAAGTTTCATAGTTACCTTTAGTAGATTCTTGTCCCAAATTCAATTTCAGGATAATTACGAATATGTCTTATGCATAATTATTTTACAGAGGGAAAAGTGGAGAACAGGCAAGTAGAGATGTGTTTGTGATTATTTCACAGCAACTGGTAAAGAGAATAGAGAGTTCCCAACCTTTTACATTTAGATTATTAATAAAATATACCAAATACTGTATTACTGAAGCTACAGTTAGAAATATGTTTTTTTTCTATAGTTATTATACTGTGATGAATTTAAAATTTTGACAGTTAATAGCAGTTATGAGTAATCAGTCATTTTTGTAATGAGATACTCTAAAACAATGGCACTACTCAAAATCTGAAATCCATAACACCTGAGAATTGGTAGCAGTGTTAGACAGTGTCTTTACTATTCACTCTTCTCAATCAAAAAACTTCCTCTTGTAATGTTCCACCATTCAACTGGAAAGCAGAATGGACAGGTGACAGCCTTTCTGGGGAGGGGGGTTATGTGTTAATAGCAATTAAATTAAATCAGCAACTTTGAGGAAACTTTTATAGAAACAAAGATTATAGGCAGTAGAGACAGTTTTTACACCCCTTCCTAATACCAGCTGTTCTTGTTTGCTATATACAGATTGCTAGATGAATTATATTTGTAGATCCTCCCCAAAATAAATTTGAGTTTGTAACAAAGTTTAACCATTTGAAATTCTTTGCCAAATGAATGATAAATAATGAAGCATTTAAAACTAATTTTCAAAGAATCATAGTAAGTTTTCTTGTTTTAATCTTATCTTTCAGAAGTCAATGATATATATACCAGGTGTTTTTAAAACATTAAATGTGGTTGTGCTTCAGTGGGTCTCTGCCCTGGTGCAGATCTGCTGCAGGTCTTGAAGTGTTAAGGCAGAAGGGAAGGAGGGAGGCAGTGCTCAGGATTTCACTTCACTGAACATGTCTGTGCCCTTCTCCACGATGCTTCCCAAGTGTTTTTAAGCAGTCCTCAGAGCTGCTTCCTGCTGTTTATGCTTTGCTGATGCTTCCCTGCTCGTGCTCTCCCTACGTGTCTGGGTAGTGTTGGAATTGGAAGGAGTCTGCGTAACACAAGGAACTGGATATAACAGGAGATGGGAATCTGGAGTGATAATCCTTGAAGACTCTGAATAGGCCTGAATGATGTCAGTCTGGTGGCTGCAATATTCAACTTAAGCCTAAAATGTAAGCCTAAAGAAATATTAAATAAGGAAGCAGGGACTATATTACAGGTAAGAGCTTGAGGATCAGGAAAATGTAGGGCCAGGACAATGCCGTGCACGTGTGACGTTGCCTGGATGGGGGAGATATCAGGCTCCCGCACTGGTTGGAGGGGGGCCTTGTTCTTGCCCATCAGTGCCTTCCTTTCTTACCTTTCACAGTGGGGAGGAGAGAGAGAAGCAGCAGCAGCCCAGTCCAGGCAGGCTTGGTTAGATGAAGTAAAGGGCTCCCTGCTCACTGACACTGACAGTCCCACCCAAATCTTGCCTTTTGCTTTCTTCTGTAGGACAGGGATATCCAGGACACTGTACAGGGAGATGCCTGGTGTGAGTTTTGTCTACCACAATATACTTTGGCTTTACTCCGGTCAGAAACTGCTGTTGTTGTATCTGTAACGATATGTTTTTCAGGAAGTTAAATTTCTATCTGTCCCTTAGTGCAACTAGTGCAGGAAGACAGTGCAAAAGCCAGGCAGTGAGGAGCAGCAGAGGGTTAGTAGTTTTAGAAGGCTGTTTGTCCTCAAGTCAGGTGAAGTAAAATATAGGTAGATACTCCATACTAAGAATTCTTCAGAGAAACAAATTAGAGAGTAACTCCATTCTCTTTCCCATTTCGCTTTTACTTCAGAACAAAATGAAACTACAGTCCTTATTTCTTGATTTCTGATGAATTTATTTATTCTACATTAGGTAATAATGCTTTCTTTTTTTTTTCTCTTTTTTTTTTGCATGTAGTAAACTCGTACTTCTACTCTGAATATGTTGTTTTTTAAAATTGTGTGTTGGTTTGTTCATCCTTTTCTGATACATTTTCTTCCCTGTGTGAATACTTTTAAATTCCATTGTATTAGTTTAATGTAGCGTTCCATACTCCTTGAGCTTTAATGTTAGTAATTCCAGAACTTCTATCAATGGCTCACTCTCAGGGCCACGTACAGTTCTACGGAGTATTTATTCAGAACGCTGCTACAATAATAAACCTTTAAAAGCACTGAAATAGGCAAAAAACCCAAAACAATGAGCATGTAATGCACAATATCAGTTTCCTTACACTAAAGTCCTGATTTGCAAATGTGAGTGAAAGATTGACTTTACGTTTCCAGAGATGATTAGCTGCCAGCTCTAATCAAATTGAGAAGTAATTAGCAAATCAAAACTTGATTAGCTCTTTGCTTGATTTACTAAAATTACAGTTTATGCAGTTTAAATGATGGGGGAGGGGAAATGTCTCTTCCCTACACACTGTTCTGTATTAGGGGAGCACGCAAAGAGGCTCATTGCTTACAGTACTTAGCTCTTCAATACCCCAGCACTGATACTTCAGTGAAAGCAATGCTGGATAAGGAAAAAAACTGTGAAACAAACATATTGTGAGTAGCTGCTGAGAGTTCTTTGGGATATGCATGACCCAGGCAACCAGAGTTTTCATTACCAGTGCTACTCTTCCTTCGTGGAGTTCTTCAGTGTTGTTACAAAGTTATAAAAATGTGAAAGTTGTGCGTGCGATTCTGCAGTAAAGTGAATTATCTAATTGATGTGTGTGCTGTAATAGTGCAGGCAAAGTTGAAAGGGGAGAGCAGTCTTGACAAGTGTGAGAGTTCAGTTTTCATCTCTGTCACCTATTGTCTGTGGGACATGTGCCTGTGCTTAATTTCTGTTTTTCCTTTCTGTGGGACAGGTATTTTGTTCTTTCACCTTATTGAACTTTGAGTTCCTGATGAAAAAGTAATACATCTGTAGTATAAAATTCTCTCATAGATGCCCCTCTAGATACATAAATCAAATGCCAAGTATTAGATTTTTATATGCATGAGGCCAAAAATAAATGTGTTTTTTTCCAGTATGCAGTTTGTTACAGTGTTCCTTGTCTGTCTCCTCCTTGAGATTAGATAGCTGTAATGCTCTCTGCATTTACATTGTGACCAAGACACGTTTTAATGCATCTTTTATACTCGAGTCTTATTTGTTACAGAAGTAACTGCAGTGGAGAGCTTCTCTGAATTAATTTAATGACAGAATTAGCAGGCCAGCTGTAATCCCATTGAAGTACCTTAAAATCTGCACTTTTTGGAGGTAGCTTTATTGAAAAGCAAGAGGTTTAAAAAAAAATTCAGAACAGAATCTAAGATGCTGTTTTGTTTGGATTTTTTTCTCCTGGAATTGCTGTGCCAATATCTTAAAAATAAAAAATACAGTGTAATTAAACAGAATACTAGAGAGATAAACCTAGTCATAGTACAGACTATTACAGAAATGCTGATGTTTAGGGAACCTAATTCTGCTCTTAAATGCTAAGTGTGAAACACTGATTAAAGTAAACTGAATCTTCATTGTGTTTGTACATCTTAAAGCCAAATGAATCTTGTATAGTCTACATTTCAGAGTATATTCTAGCAAAGTTGTGGAAAAAAAATGGATGCTCTTTTCAATTGATTTTTTTTTTTCCCCTTTAGTTTTTAGGGCACTTTATTTTCAGACAAGTGTTGTTTATATAGCAATTTAATATATTGAGTATTTCTGCCTCAGGCTGCAAGGTTGTGGTATGGCAGCTGATCTATTTCTCTTTTGGATTAACTATTTAATCCATAAAATTTTCCTTTCTCTAGGGGACTTCAGTAGCTCTATACATTACTCTTGGGCTTTCAAACTTGAATGGACTATTAAATGAACTGTTGTATGTTTTTTATCAAAAGCTTTATTTACTTTTCATTGAGCTCTCAAGAGCTGCACCATGCTTATCTTTCCCTGATTCCTTTCCTCCTGCAAACTCAACCAGCTGGTGGGTACATATCCCCTTTTCCTACATTTACTGGTCAGGAAGCCTTTTTCTCATTGTACTGAAGAGGGACCACACAATTTGTTTGTTTACCTGCAGCTAAACTGTGCTATGGAAGGAGGCAGATCTTAAGAGGAACAGGAGTGGCAGGAATCCTTGCCAAGCAAAGGTGGTGGTCGATAGCTCTGAGAATGGAATTATAAGATGTGTGCTGAGAGAGGCGAGGGCTTAAGCTGATCTCTCTGATGTCCCATCCGATATTCAGTTTAGCTGCCTGATAGCTGGAACATCAAGCTGATAGAATTCATACCATTAGAAGGGGAAAATTAGACTTGATAATTTTCATCTGAGGTTCTTGAAGGAATAAGCAGAGAAAAATTTCCATTTTTCTATGTAAAGGCAGTCGATATCTCATAACTGTGTTGCTGTCAAGGCTGATTTTAGTTACAGAAAACTGAGTTTTCACTTAAGGGGTGAGGAGTTTGGTTTTTTTGCTTGGAAGCGTTGTGGTAGGAGAGAGCAACATTTCATAAAAATATACATTTGTTAAAAAATAGAAGATATTGTTTTGATAACAGGGATAGAGAATATGTAACTGAAACTTTCATTTTCAAAACTATGTTTGCTGCTTAGTGTTTTCTCTTGGTTAGGGTTTTTATCTTTTCATTTGGTTATATTTCCCACTGCTTATAGGTTTTTCTCTTGAGTTAAACATTGTTTAAATTTTGTTTAGCTAATGTCAGCACTCTAAAAAAAAAAGTCAGAAAAGCTTTGGAATGAATCTTAAAGTTTTTTGCAGGTAACAGTTTATAGGCTGTGATAGAGGTCTAAAGCGTATTAAGACATCTAAAGAATATTTTTATCTCACAGGTGTCTTGGCAGCTTGGTTTGGACTGTTTGTATCACAAAAAGTTGCAGTCTTTAGGATGATCTTTAGGATTATTTTCATGCATAGGTTGCTTTTTTTTGAGTGAAATGACTGCATTTTTCATTAAATTTCTACTGAGTCCGGCTGGGACAGTTAACTTTCTTCACAGCAGCCTGGGTGGTGCTGTGCTTTGCATTTGTGGCTAAACCAGTGCTGGTAACACAGTGAATTGTGTAGAAACCTTGGGGTTTTTTCTAGCCCCACAAGGACTGGTGGGGTGGGGGTGGGCAAGAGGTTGGGAGGAAACATAGCCACAGCAGATCCCAACTTGCCAAGGGGATGTCCCATGCCATATGGTGGTGCTGTGCTCAGCCATAAAAGCTCAGGGACAGGAGGAAGAAGAAGGGGCAATTCAGGGTTGTGGTGTTTGTTTTCCCCAGCAGTCATTAACGTGCACCGAGTCCCGAGTCTCCAACTTTTTTTGATTCCAGTAGGTTATGAACATGAAGTTCACATTACAAACTTGAGTCACCCTTCAGAAAATTAACCCTTGTCAGCACCAACTGTGGCTGCAGCCATAAAATTTTACTTGCAAAAAGGTCTGATCTCTTCTTGCTGGCCCTCAGTTACTGCTATGGTAGTGCTGTGGCAAATCCCTTGTACCTTTTCCCTGGCCGTTCTATTGTTTCAGTGGGAATTCTTTGTGAAATAAGATTGCTCTTTGGTAAACAATCCAGGGTTAAGGGAATGCCGAACTCCTGTTTGCATTAGAATACTAATTATTAACGACATCCCAAAACTTCAATATTTGCAGGAGTTGAGTAGGTAGATAAAAGTCTAAGAGGTTTTAACCTTAGAAGCGTTGTGTCTCAACAGATGTGATGCAGCTTCACGCTACGTGTTGCCATAATTAAGAAGCGTTCTGAAGTTGTTTTTCTTTCAGCGATTTCAGACATGTTCTTGTGATTCAAATTTTAGTGAGGATCGTAACCTGTACTCCAATTGTACAATTAAGGTAATTGACAAAGGCAAAACTAGTTTACAAAGTTAATTAGATTTTTCCATCTCCTCACTTTCAATTAAGCTTGTTGGTCTGATGCATTTCTTCCTGTTTAATTGCCATTATTTTTATACAGTATACAGCTTGTAGTAGTGTAGTAGTCTGTCAGATAAACAGTGGTTATTGAAATAATCATGGAGCTGAACTATTTTTCCCAAGTCTTGATTATCCTCTTTTGTTTGAGAAGCAGAGTAGTATAATTAACTTTTTACTTTATTTATGTAGCAGTTTTGATTTGCACTTTGAAGTGCATTTAGGTTGTTGTGTGAAGATTTTGTTGGGGTTTATTTCTTTTATGGAGAACAAGGATCCTACTGTATTGCAGGAACAGGCATAGCACATTAAAAATAACTGTAATTACAGCAGATGAAATATTAAGAGACTACAAATCCTTGAAACTCTTCATGGATTAGGGGAGAAATTATATCAGTGCTGAATGTAAAACCAGAGTGTCAGAACAATATTTATGGCTTTGGTAACACAGCAGTATTAGAAGTTGGATTGCTGCCCTGCAGACCATACAATTCCGTCAAACACTTTTCATGGGCAACTATATTATGGTTCAGCTAAATAATCCACCCCTTTCAGAATGTGTATTGGTTTGCAATACCATTGATAAACTTCTTTTCATTGTCATCTAGGTGAAAGGAGGATAGATACAGCTAGAGTAAGATTAGATGCAGATCACAGCTAGTGTTCATAAAGTATGTATAAATATATAGTTCTAAAGTAAAATGCTTGATCAACAAGCATCTGTCCCATACCTGCAATCATGAGATGCCAAAATCACTTGGTTCAGTAAAGTACTTTTCAGAATGAAAAGTAAAAATTCCTGGTTCTCTTGAATATGATGACATTTGTACATTTGAGTGAAAATCCGTGGTCTGCCAAGTTTGAGGACTGAAATGGCAGCTTATACGTCTGTTGGTTGTGGTCCTTGGCATCCCACAGGACATGAGGTGGCTCTGTGCTGATAGTCTGGAGTTCTCACAAGGGGTGTGAACTGGAGCTGGGTGAATTAATTCTTGTCATACCATTGTATGGCCTAAGGTCCGAATGGAAATCACAGCTGTATTTCCCATGAATTATCACTATTTTATGAACCTTGCTGCGAGCTGAAGGCCTTCAGAGACAGTGAATGATATGGGCATTGTAATGAAAATGTCTTAAATGGCCAGAACTAAGTGACACAGCAGCCAGGTTGCAGGTACTTCTCTGACCAAACTATCCCAGTGGAAATAGCTGTACAAAACCTCATGCCTTTTGTCTGAAACACCAGTGCAATGCCAAGATCTTCCAAACATTGGAGTAAAATGATATGGGGTTAAAATGCGCCTCTGTCCGTGCACAGTGAGGGGTGTTAGCTGGCACCGGAGCAGTCACAAAATTCCTGTGTATCTACACATGGTATCAACCCTGTCCACGAAGGTCTCAGCAGTGGGATGCTGGCCCGCTGAAAAACATTTTGACACACTGGAGGAAAAACTTCCTTGTTCTCAGTTCAAGTTATATATTTGGTGCTGCTGCCAGTGAATACATCTGGTGATGCTGGTGGAAATAAATTGCTGATTGTGACCGTCACACAAGTAATGCGGAAAGTCCACATGAAGCATATGTGAAGCACCAATTAAACTGGAGTGAGTGGGAATGTTCCTCATATTTTTTGTTGGTTTTTGTTTGTTTGTTTTTCTAGATTAGTATTTTTGCTGTTGTTCAGCAAAATCTAAGGATCCTGTTTTCTTGTTTATTTGGTAGAGAGCAGAAGATACTGCAGAAGACTGTAGGAGGGCTGATTGTTTTTATATCATATTTCCCTAGACAAAAATGGATGGATGAAAACAGAAAGCTTGATATTTCTCATACTGATGTATGCAGAGATTTTTCTGAGTGACAATTTTAACATTTGCAGTGATCCGTTAGGCAATTGTCTTGCTTAATGATACGTTTCAAATATATCTTGACATGCCAAAAATATTTAGCTTTCATCTTACATATATTCAGCTGTTCTGTAGGACTATGATCTTCCCGTCATGAGAACGTACTGTTCAAATTTAAAGGACTAAGGTTTTGGAAAGCAATTGGGAAGTGGACAGTCTGGGAGGCTTTTGTTTTGTAGGATTTTCTTGTTTGTTTCCAACAAATATGTTTGTCCTTACATCCCAAAAGGCCGATAGAATCAGCTCTCACCAAATCTAATATACAATAGAAGGAGCTGAGGAACCTTTGAAATCTTTGCAGGCTTTCTAGCTCCTTGTGGACAGCAAAGATAGTTCAGTAGTGAGTTCCATGGCATATGAGATGGGATATGTTTCTTAAATTGAAGGGTTTGTGGAATAAGACCCTAATCTGTTTTATTGGGGCTTATGAGAAGGTGAAGAGGGCATGTCTCCTGCACTTAATGCAAGTAAATGTGTGTTCTTTTCTGCACACCTTATCAATTGCATCTAATCCACTTTTTTAAAAGCTGAATTAATGATGCCATATATCTGTGCTATTCAGATGGCTGGCTTTGTTTTCTTTATAGAGTTGATCAGATGATAAGTTAAAACTTCATGAAGATCAACAAAATGAAAACCATTATTTCTGAAACAATACATATAAACATGTAGGGACTCAAAGAACTTAGTCTGGGCGCTCAAACTGCAATGCAGGTGATGCAGTGGTAGAACAGGCTTTTTCTTTTGAGGGCACAATAAATGGCCTAGGCTTCTGGGTCCTGGGAAAGAGCCCATTCAAAAGTTTTCAGACAGAATATTTTCTTTCTGATACCAAGGCACGTGTGTCAATCCATTTACCTCGCTTAGAAATGCCTTATCAGTGTGTGATCCATTCAGTACTTTTCCTCAGAGTTCACCTGGCAGACACTGCTGCTTTTTTTTAATGGGTTGAGGGAAAGAACACCAACTTCTACATGTTCCTCTAGTGGTTTAGTTTATTAGGGAAATGATGCATTTAACACCCCTACAAACAAATCGGCTGTGCCATGGGATATTAACTTTCTCTTGCCTGAATTAATGAAATCTGTTTGAGAATATTTTTTTCCCCTAACCTCAAGTGCCTTAAATAGAAGGTTATTTTCTGGCAGAAGCAAATGCAGTTCACAGATGCAATAAACTGCAAGGTCTAGTGACTGAACCACAAAATATTAAAGCTAAAATGATGTTGCATGTTAATTCAGAATTCTCCTCTGTGGAATAATTCCACGGCAATCAGGCAGCCATGTCAATATTTTGTTTCTCTGTGCAGCAGTTTTAGAAAAACCTAACTTCAAAAATGAAGGCCTGGAGGAGAGAGGGAAGTAAGGCAGAAGGGGATAAATCTGTCAAGTTTTAGGAAGAACAAATGCAAATATCCAGAAAACAAAGCCTAAACTTTGGGTTTAACATTACCTTCTGTACCAGCGGCTGTCCAGGGAACCTGTGTAGGAGAGAGCTGGCTACTTTGGTTTCTCATTGATATTCCTCAGTGATGCTCATGCTTGTAGGTCAAGTTAAAGGTCATTCAACCAAAGTAGAAGAGAAGATGCTTGCCAGCCTCAGGTTAGTACCGCCTCTGGAGGTTTATATGTCAGCCACTTGGATTTCACTGCATACCTTCATTAAATACTAGAGCTACCGTGTAGTCATTCAGGAATTAATGAAAACCGTGTAAACTCTTCTTAATTAAAATACTCCAGGCATATCATAGTTTTGATATACGTGATTGAGAAGATATCTGAAGTTTGAACTGCGTGAGTTCTGCGTATCTTTATCTCTTGCTTAAGAGGTAAAACAGAGATAGTTATTATTTAAATATCAGTCTGAAACTTGTTAACCAAACTTCCCTGGAAAAAACCTTGATTTCCAAACTGAATCTAAATTATGAGATATCAACGAAGCCACATCTTTGACTTTTTTTTTTGTTGCTGCCATACTGGACTCTTAACACAATGGGAAATAGTCATCTGCCAGCAGAAATCTCCAAAGGATAACTCATGTTTTCTTCCTCAGCTGCTGCCAGTGTGGTATTTTTGAGTTTGCCTCTACAGGAAAGGTTCAGAAAGGATGTGGGAAGAGGAACTAGTGTTAACAATAACCAGTTTGGGTTCTATTCTGTGGAAAAGCAAGCCTCCATCTTTTAGATTTAAAAACTTCTGCACTAGAAACATAAAAACATAGTAAAAAGGGCAGGCTTTTAATAAGCATTTGAGAGATTTAAGAATAGCCTCTACCATTTAAATGTTTGACAATACTATGAATTTTTAACTAACCTTTTCATGAGCATCATTATTCATAAGTACTCTTAACAAACTGGGTAATAAATTTGAATCATGTAATTTGAAACATCTCTGTTAGTGCTGTGATTATGACTAAATTCAAACTGATTTTTTTTTTTCTTTAGTAACTTTAAGGGCTCAAAGTACTGAGGGAATGGAGAAATAATAATAAAAAAAACCCCAGCAAAATAATGGAAATAGAGGAAAGCTAAAGGCTGTGTGTGTTCTAATGTACCATTGCAAAGTTTAGGGGGTGGTTTTTCCACTACAGAATGAACACATTAGTGTCAGTGGAGAGATTTCCCCCAAGTATTCCTCTAATGATATTTGCTGTCCTTGGGAGGTGCAGACTTATATGGGAAATAGAAGAATTATAGCTGTTATGATAGAACTGCTTAAGGTGATGAGAAGGACTGTCTTTGCCTTTGCTTTTTTTCCAGTGCTTTAAGTCTTGTAGGGAATTTCTATTTCTACATGTTAGCTTTGTGACCAACATTTTTTTTTTTTCCCTCCTTCTGGGCTCAACACAATAAAAAAAATCCACCTTAGCAGGTAATTATATTAAAAAGAGAAGGAGGAAGCAAAATAAAGTAGTATACAATTCTGGGCACCTACAGAGGCCCCACCCTTCAGTCTTTCAAAAATCCACTTTAAGTTTCAGTTGTGAAAGAAGCTTTTAAGCATCTACTTTTTCTGTTCTCTTGGTTACCTCTAAGTGGGAAATGATCCAGTATGTCTTTGCCTCTGTAAAAAAATCTTTGAGCCTGCCTTTTCAGATCCACAGGACTTTGAGAAGGAATTAGATTATTGTCCTCGTTAATGAATAGCACTGTTTTAGTATAGATGCACATTATATGTGTTATGAACTTATTTCTGGTTGTAACATCTCATATTATAGTCATTCCAGTAAAAATAAGATGTATTTATGGTTCAATAAGACAGTGGATATAGATTGTACAGAAGTTTTTCAAGTACTTAGATTCATTTCTGCTTTCTTTTATTCTTTTTTATAACAATGCTTGTTTTCTGTAGTTTGTTAGTTCAATCATAGTGTTGCTATCATATTCATTAAATACTGTTTATTTTGAATTGCTGTTCACCATGACTCTTAGTACCATTTATATCAAGGGCCTAGTGTTATATTTTGACTTCTTATTAGTATTCTTACCATACTAAATAGAAGATTCTTTCTTCAATAATTGATAAGATAAAAAAAATGTAATGTTCTGCAACTATCTCATTTTTCCTCATTTGGCTCCCTTATAAAGATGCTGTGCAGCCATCTTCCTAAGCAGAGAGCACATTCCTTGCCTAAGGCCAAAACAATTATCTGCCATCATAAAGAAGTTAAACCAGTGTGGACGAGGGGGAGAAAAGGCTTGAAGTGCTAGTTATAAATTCTAGCAGCAAATCTGCAGGAAAGCGCAAAGAATCAGTTAAAGGTACCTCTTGAAAGCAAAGCCATGTTCCATTTGGTATAAAAAATGGGCTGCAGAGTTAGGACAAGCTGAAAGGGTGAGTGTGCTGCAAGGGCTTTGCATGTTTGCTGTTTTAAACGACAGTGACTTGAGAAGTAGTTAGGCTAAAGATACATTTTTAGATCTCCCTACAGTTACACATATAAAAGGGGTATCATTGCCAACTGAAAACTGTGTCTTGATATATTATGGAATATTTTGGCTTATGAAACAATTTGTCCTTTACTGCTTTAAGTTGCTGCGTTATTTTCGTTTCTTTTTCAGTTACTGCACTTGAAATAATGCCTTTGTCACTGGTATCAGACATGGGCTTGTATCTTAATGAGCAGTATTTTATGAAGCAGCAAATTTACAAAAAATACAAAATGTTGCTTTTATCCATATGATTGCAGAAACTGAGGCCTTAAGAGACATTTGTGTTTTTGCATAAATTGTCTGCTTTCCTTTAAGCCAAGTATGAGCATTCTAATCAACTTTTTTTTTCCCCTCTTTTTTTGTTTGTTTGTTTTGTGAAGGGTGTTTTTCAAGGATCTATTAATTTTGGTGTCACATAGCTGATCTCATGGATAAACTGCCTGTTTATGGATGCTGAATGTAAATAATCAAGAGACCAGAATATAAAGTACATGACAGAGAATTTTTTTTGATCTTGGTTTAGAAATTTCTCATGAGCATAAATATTAACTGTTGATTAAATTGCCAGCTAGACAAAGCTTTTAAGTGAAAATGTTTAGGAACCATTTTGCTACAGAAAAATGCTGATTTTATAAAACTCTTCCCCCGCCACTTCCAGCCCTCCCCTGCCTCTGTCTGATATAAGTGTGCCTAATAATTTGATATAGCTCTTCTTTTTTAAAACATGGTTGTAAGATATAAGTGGCAATGTAGCTGTTTCCCAGACTAGCTGTCTTTTATTGAGATTAAAAAAAGGTGTAGTCACAGTGAGGTTTTGGTTACAATTCATTTCCATTAGCATTTTCCACTCATTCACTCTGGAAGTGTGAATGAGGCTGTGCTTTACTACTTGATCTATAAAAACAGGGGCAATAGAAGGTCCATGTCTTGCAAGAATAGAAAAGCTAAGTGTAAAGCAAAAAGCAGAATCAAGCAGAGAAATGCAATCAGTGGGATGGTGTCACAACCCTACTTGGCACAGTGGGCTGCGGTTTCAGTGTTGTAACAGCCTTTGTTGTGATCCTGGCAGCATGGGGAAGGTGAATTTTCAGGGACTGTCTCAGGAAGACTAACACTTTAGGTTTGCCAGCTTGTGGAATTGTCCTTTCCGTGAAATGGGTTTGGGAGGTTTCCAGCCTGGGTTGAGAAGTACAAATAGGTATCGTAATGCTGAGGTAGAGAATGGGATAGGACAAGAAGGCTAAAAAGGTGAAAATGAAGAAAGCTCATGTTTATGCAATCAAGAAAATTATGTAAATGGCTTTTAAAAAGGGCTGGTGGAGTACAGGTGAGATTCCTTGGGGCTTTACATAGTTTTACTGGGGTTTAGGATGAGAAGAATGGAAACATTTTGAAGTTGTGTAACAGTGCACTGCTTTCCCACGATGATCCAGAGGATTCATATTGTAGCAGCCATTGATAATGGAATACTGCAATATCTTCACTGATAAACCTTTTCTTTGGTAGCATCCCAGTGGTAGCCACATTTGGAATGGGTTTTAACAGTGCAAAATTGCTTTTATTTAGGCCTAAACAAAGAATGTAGCCATGAAGAAGCCAGGATGAGCTTTTTTTATTTTTTTCCCCCTTTTTTTTCTTTGCCTTTTTATCCCCTCCTTTTCTTTTTTTTTCCTGTATAAGAAGATACCATGTAAAAGATATCTGTGGACCAAAACAGAGAAGGACTTCGCAGAGGATATAACCAGTAGGGTTGTTTAAGTCAAGTTTAGAAGGCTGAGCTATGGTAGTTATTACTGTAGGAAGTAATAGAATTATTATTAGTTATTACTATAGGAAGTTATTATTATTATTAGTTATTACTGTAGGAAGTAATGTAGAAAGAGATTTTAAAAAGGGGATGGGAGAGTGCAGAAGGAAGAGCTTCAGTTGAGCTGTAATATACCTGAAATGCATGCTAGACATCCATGAGAAAAGGCCAGAGGAAGAGGCTAATGAGATTTTAATTTGGTCATGGTAGAAGAGAACCTGGATGAAGAAGTAGCTTGGTGAGACAGGTGCTTAAAGCTCGTCCCTTCACATATTTGAGTTTGTGGGTGGGAATATGCAGATGTGAGACCCACATCAAGTGCAGTGTTCTTGAAGAATCTTGCAGAGCGCTGGGGTGAAAAGAGGAGGCTCTGCTGAAGGTCACTGGAAGAAAAATTAGAACACAAAAGGAAATGAAGCCCTTAGGAACCAAGGGGTGACATGAGGTTTAAAGAAAAAAAAAAATCTGAAGTTTAGACTTCAAAAACGTGGAGAAAAGTGGCACAGCCAGAATTAAAACCAAGTGGGAAGCGGTAGTAGTTGGCTAAGTCACTGTAACTAAGAATGTTTGTAATTTGTTCCTTTTGTCCTTCCAAACATTTTAAAGAAGCTTGAGAGGTGAGAGAGACAGAATAGCTATCTTAGAATTTTTTTCCGTGAAGACTTCAGATACAAAATATCTTTTTCCAGAGATGGGAATTAGAGCTCTATAGTGGCCCTCTGCATTAAAGATAAATGTGTAAGGAATGAAGGCCCTGTCAAGAAAGAATTTTTTTGTGGAATTAGTAGGAAGTTTTGTTCTTTTTAATTCAGGAAGCAAAATGATTATTCTGAATTTAATGTTTGTATTCCTATAATGAATTTCCATAATTATTTTCGTTAGCAGCATGTTTTATACATAGCTTTTCTAACTGCTGTAAAGAGTCTTGTTTATATAATCAAAAGATTTCTCTAAGTAACTTGACTATGACTAATAATGACTTGTCTTCGCATTACATTGTTTTAAATAACTTTTTAAAATCTAGTTTCACAAAGCTTTGCCAATTTATGTGTAAGTCTGTATGTTATCTAATAGGTTATAGATATAAAACATAATTTAAAATATGTTTTCATCTGTTGTTTTCCTATTCACTTATTAATGAGCTTTATAAAACTCATCAATAATAATGAACTCCAAAATTTGTTTTGTGAAGTATTTCTTGAGGGTCCAGCTATGAATTTACCACCCACTATTCTGTAGGCTTTTAAAATCTCATAACTGCTAGTCTTTTCATTAGGGCAAAATACATATATAAAAATGTTTATGTACACACAGAATTTATATGTAGCATACATATATGCCTATATGTGTAAAACTGTGTCATATTCAAAAGAAAAAGATTGCCCAGAAAAATAACTTTTGGAGTCTGAACTTTTCTTCATAAACGTGAATGTTTCAGCATTGTCATCTAGAATGCCTCAGATATTAAAAAGTGAGAATTTTAGAAGACAAAGCTGAAATAATGAATAAATGTATCTGTAGTTCTCATCTGTCAGCAAAAAGTACTTTGAAGCATGACAGTGATTGAATTTTTAATATGCACTTAATTGAATAAGTTGTGGTAATGTGTCCAAAACATGTCTCAAAAAAAGACAACAGGTATGATTATATCAAATTTGGTGATAATAAATATTCCTCACCATCCCAATACAACTGGCATTACGTAAGCCTGGTTCTTCTGAAACTCCTGCTCTTAACACAAGATAACAGCATCTGGGGTTGTTTACCCGAGATTTTTATAGCAATTTTGCACCAGAGTTGCTGGGGCAGATTTGCTGTTTTTAAAGGAATTGTTTGGCTTAATACATTAATGGTAATGTGGGTAAATTGTGAGTTTTAAATAGTTTTCTATAAAATGGTCAAAACCTGTTTCTGAGACGCTATCCCTGCGAAGAACCTCGCCCTTTCTCAAACACGGTGTTTTGCTTTACAGCTGTTCCAGTAGCTGAGGGTCATCATTATCACATTGTCAGGTCAACCAGATTCCTTGTTTTGTAGCTGTTTTCATAATTTATTCCTCCATTTGCAAATTAAGTTTCATTTGTGAGTATGATAATTACTACATCTTCAAATGCTGTCCTGAGGCAAGGCATAATTTCCTCTTTATGTCCGATTGTTTCGTACCGGAGCTGGAAATGTCAGTTTTTCCTTCCGTCAGTAAAACCCCCATTTTTCATTAATAAGCATGGTGTGATTAAGATACAGCATTAATTTAGATGACTTTTCTAGTTTTGTTCACTTAAGGCAGGGAGAGCAATCTCACATACAGGCCAGTGGTTCCAAGCCTGAGCATGCCGTTGCTGTTCCATTGGTAGGGAAGTGAGACTTGAACCGGTGCTATAACTGCACTGATTTGCTCTTTCACTGTGCTGAATATTTGCCTCATTTCTTTGCCCATAGTTATGTTTTCCTCTGTCAGTGGACAAAAATAGATCTGCTCCAAGAAAATTATTTTCTCCAACTTAGAGGAGAAAAACAAAGAGAAGAGCTGTGATTCATTCCTCCAGGAGTTCATTAAAATGCATTTTGTATTACTGCGGCAGTTAAATATTGCTATTTCAGTTAGTGGAAGGGCATACTGGCTATGGAAACTTTCAGGTAATTGCAATTTTTACACTGAAAATCTTTGTTTAGTTATGACTATGAAATTCAAAGTCTTTTATTACAAAAATATTGCTTCTGAAGTGCATTTGTTAGATCTTGGAACAAGGCCACTGAGGAATGAGAATTGCCCTTTGTTTAGTGGGCAGGTGGCAGGTGGTGACTGTGTGTGACCCCGTGTGCTGGGCTACCATAAAGCAAGCAGAAAACAAAAATATCCTACTTGTTATCTTAAGCTTGCTACGAGGGGTTAGTTTTCAGAAGAAAACATAAAATTAATACCCAAAGTAGGTTTTATAACTTCCCTCTAGCTTCTGAAGTGTTTGCATATAGATGAGAGTGTGATGTATGTTTTCAGCAGTCAGCTTGCTGTCACTCATAAATTATTTTTCTTTTTTTTCCTGAGGGTATCCTCAGTGTTTTTGGGGTTTTTTTTTTGAAAAGTTTCCTTTGGATGCTTGAGCAGAAATGTCAGGCTTAGTCAGACAAGTCTGATGCCTGTTGAAGTAAGAGAGAAAAGCAAACTTCTTTTCTGTAGATGCTCTAACAAGTGCATCTGATATTTTTGGATCCAGAGTTCCTGTAGCTGTTAGCCAAGCCTGTTATAGTGTGAACTAATGCAGTATGAAAAGAAAGGGCCATCAAATGTGGTCTTTGGTAGAGGTGGATTTTATTTCTTGAATTGTAATTGGGTTTGCTGGTATCAATCACAGATGACAGTGCCAACGCAAGTTAGAGTTTGAATTTCCTTGACTGGTATTGTGAGAATATCAGTGGCCAACCCTTTGTTTTGTTTTGTTCCCACAAAATATTTTTGTAATACTCTGTAGAAATACATTTTTAAATTAAAGTTAATTGCAAATTGATTTAGGTCCTGATGGTAATTGTATTCTCAGGACTGGGGAATATGTTACAGAATAAACTATGAAGTGACTAGAGCTCTTACATAGTAGGCAATTTCCTGAGAAAAAAAATTCAGATAATTCAGAGCATACTATAATATTACAAACTTTGACAACTATTTGCTCAAGATAACCACAGGATTTAACAAAGACTTTGTATTATTATTAAATCTGCTTTGAATCTAAGGTCTCCTTC
>VZRE01005144.1:484176-542488 GCA_013396775.1 Cephalopterus ornatus | reverse complement strand
GGGAAAGATCAATTATATGTAAAGATCCCTTGCCAGAAGCCATTTAATATCACCTTTTGACTAAGGGTAAGCTTTTAATGTATTTTATCCTCAATGAAATTCTACTCAGACTGTTGCAACTGCTAGCTTGTTGCTGCTGGAGGTGTTCCAGGAGCACAAGTGGAGAAAAGTCTCTTTTTTTTGTCTGACCTGTTACTACAAGAAGAACAACCAATAGCAACAAAAAAATTTGGTGACCAGGAAGATGAAAGGTATTGGGTGCTGAAGAAGACATTTCAGTTCATTAGTAGGTCTCATAAAGGTTTGGTTTAATGAAAAATTTAAAGGGCTGTGTGGCAAGGTGTTGCCAAGGCGCAGGAGTCCTGGGGTAGGCACAAATGGATAGCATCAAAGAAATGCCAGCAGAGAACAGTGGAATTCCGTAGGCAGAAGATATTGGGAAGAGTTGGGTAAGGAGCTGCAATAGGAAGGAAAATTCTGTGACAACTTGAATAAGAAATAGGCAGCCTAACCATGATATTGAAATGAGCATTTATTAAGATTAGAACTGATTTCACATACCTGGAAGGAGACTTTGCCCTTAAGGGAAGACAAGTTTCTGTGCTCAGGTGTGCTGCAAGCAGAGTGTAGATACTGCCATTGGAAAATGGCCATTCTTTCTGTTTTTCTCATGTCACTGGGTGTCAAAGCAAACAGTAGAATTAATATTCTGAACCCAACAGTCTTTATTAAGAAGGCTGTTATCACTTCTCTTTGCCATTTTTCAGCACTGATGCGCTGTGCTAAGTGAAAAACCATCGATCAATGGAAAGTGATTTTGGCCTCTTTTATCGTCAGTCTCTGACTTCATGGGAAACATATGCAAACTTTAAATGTGAAGAGAAATGTTAGACACTTATGCCATCACCATATTGTATTTCTTACTAGTATGGGATTTATACCATATAGCAACTAACTCGTAAAGTAGTAATGTTAAATTTCTATTATATTATCTTCCTTCTCTTTACACTGTACAAGTAAGAGCAAAGCCAGTAAGTTATTTTGACTTGTAACATTCAATTTGTGTATCATTATCTTTCACCTTATTTCCAGTAATGAACGTGTTTGGGTTCTGCCCCAATTTTACTGTAGTAAACATTGCAGAAAATACACACTGTGGTTTCCCCATTCGGAATTTTTGGGGTGGAACTATGACAGATAAGTTATTACCGGTTCTACAAAAGAGAGATCCTCCTACCATAGACTGTTCCCTTGGTAAATTTTACCCAATGAAATCACTTTCCAAGCTGTTAATTTGCTTGCTGTCATTTTGTTATTGGAGAAGTTTCACTGGGGCCTTAGCTGTTAGGGCTCTGATATTTTATCAGTTTTAGTTACTTGTAGTTCTATTTAAGGTTTTTCCTGAGAAAAGATTAGTAGTTGGAGTATTGATACACTATTATACCAAGTCTGCTTGAGAGTTAATTTTCCTCCTAGCAGACTGTGTGGTGCTTTTGTCCTTCCTTTCCTCTCCCCCATCCTGCTGGCCAAGTGTGGGCTAGCAACTGGATGGAAAATAAGGTGCTTGTGTGGGGTCAACCCACCACACCAGTCTTCAGATAGGGGGTATAAAAGATGTTCATAGTGTCACAATCTGCAAAATCTATCCATTTGTCTTTTCCTTTGAGAACAGTTTATCCTGCAGTCATATTTAAGAGCAAAGCGTATCTTTGGTTATTTGGTGGTGTCCTTCATCTTACTCGTTAAGGTGGCTAATACATTTGCCTTGTATTATGGTCATTTGTTTGAATAAATGTCATCATTATGCTGATTAATGTCCTGCCTTTGATAAAACCCATAAAATTTCCTGTCTAAATTCTCAGTGTCCTATCTTCAGTGATGCAGAGCTACTATTTTTCATATTTAATACACTGAAAATCAGTTTGGAAAAGAAAGGACTACAAGAATGGAACAAACTTTTAAAGGCTTTTTTTTTGGTCTTTCTTAGGAGGTGTTGAAATAAGGCTAAAATGTCATGTAAGAATCTAGACAGCTGCTTAAATCTGGGCAAAAGAGTTGGTTGCATGGTGGAAGGTGGAATCATGGTGGAACACTCACAAAGTCCCTGGAGGTGGAAATACCCAGTGTAGCTGAGCACAGATTTCAGCAGACCTGAGCTAGACTGAGGATTTAGGCACAGAGTGATGGATGTGAACTTGGTACATAGTTCCTCAAGCCCCATTTTGCTGTCTGTGATATTCTCTGATGAGCATGTCTGACAAGACTTAATGTGAGAGCTGTAAAGTCTAACATGTCTTTTTTGGTCCAGCTCTCCAGCTATTCTATACAAAAGGCAGCTCTGGAGTTTAGTATCAGTGGGCTAAGACTACCATAATCTAGCAAGAGAGGAGAAAAAAACATCTCTGAACTTGTGTTTGAAATGCTTATAACAAGGGGGCTAACTCTTACAAATGTGAATTGTCAGATCGTCTGGATGACATGATGGGTTATGGCAGTTTCAGCAAAGAAAATTTTCCTTGATCAATTTGTTGTTTTCTGTGGAGGATAAGCTTTTAATATTTTCTGTCTCTTCTCAAGGACTTCTTCTGTTAAGGACAGAGTCCTTTGTATCTCATGCCCTACTTTCCAGCGTCCAAATATATAAATGAAGAGCTTTAGATGGCTTCTGAAGTGTTTTAAGTTCGATGCATCCTTACCAGTCTCAAGTTCTCTGTGATTCTTTGTTCTCAGACATCCCTTTGGTCTTTTGTTTGCTTCTGCAGCACAGTGGGACAACTGGGTCCCATGACTTGCAGACGATAGCAGCAAATGGTTTTCCTGCTTCAGGGAATTGCTGCTGACTGTTTCTCCCAGGTCAGCTGTTCAGTCCTTTAGCTCAGACACGAGCTGCTTTCAGCATCTTCCCTTTTCTGGGCTCAGCTCCAGGGGTGTGGAGCTCCTTCTGCCAGTGCTTTGTCAGCGCAGTCTAGAAATGCTCTTGCAGAGGTGTCAGTCAGATTGTGCATAACAGCTCTTGCTCGTCCTCTTCTCTCTTGGTTGAGGTGCTGTCAGCACTATTTAAAGTGCCGTTTCTTAAGCTCCTGCCTAAAGCTGTCCTCTGTCGGTCAGACGGGAGGGGGACACCCCTTCCCTCCCCTTCTGGAGTGCTTCCATACTGTTATCTTTGAAAGAGGCTTCTCAGTCTCCATCTGGCTGTGGGCTGCAACCTCTGTGACTAACTCCGTGTTTTGCTGATGTTCCTACTGTTGTTCTAAGGTTGACAGTTTTTGCACTGCAGCGTGTTTTACTTCTCTCCTCAAATTGCTCCTCTATAATGCACCTCTCCTACAACATGTGTCTACATTTTTCTGAGGAAATTGGAACTCTGTCCTCTTTCAGAAAAGGATACATAATGAAATGATGGAATTTGGTACTTATTGTGATGATAACCACACAATTATTTTTTTTTTTTTTTACTTTCATGAAAAACCTTTGGTATTATCTCCAATCCAGGATATGGTTTCATAAATATTGCTGACAGTAGTTATTCTGAGGGTAATAAATTTTCCCCTTATTTATTGAGAGGTATAGAAAGACATCCTTGTTCACTCCCTTAAGTGTGGTGAAGATATATTCTAGATCATATTGTTTTAAGGAAGTAAGACTTGCTTGAAATTTCAAATCTTTGGAGTCTGAAAATTAATAGTCCCATGATGGATTTCTTTTCCTGGGTAGATAAACTGTTAGTGCCTTTCTGAATGGCCGTTTATTTATACCACTTACTTATACCTGCTACTTGTTTTGTAGATATTTGTCAGATTAAACAGCTCTGAATATTCTATTTTTGTTAGCTAATGTCTTTGTTATTGTACTTTGCAAATTATTTAAGTGTAGTTAACAAACCCAGCATGTTGTTTTTTGCATTGAGTTTTGTCTCCTAAAAGTGAGTTGGCGAAGTGCAGATATTACATAATCCTTCAAAATATCATAAATAATTACTACTGGGAATCATTTAGAGCTGTTCATACATGAAATAGTGTTTTTCATAAGAGTATAACATGAATAAATAATTGCACTAATAGCAACTACATATGAAGAAATATCAATCGTGGTCAGTGTTATTTCAGTATGCTGTGTTCATGCAGGTGTCAGAAGCGCATTACAAATGCTGATTAATCTGGGAAATAAACTAATAGAAAAGCACAAAGCTGAGTGTCATCACAAGCATATTTCTGTGAGCTTTTGATTGAATCTTGCCTGCCAAGTGCTGCAGGTGAAGTCAGAGTGGCTTCTACCTGTAAATTGCTAGGGATATTTAATGAATGCATTGGTGTTTTAGTCACTGGACATTCAATGGATTTCATGAAGTGTGGTAATCTATTCTTCTTTATAAAGAAGAGATTTCAGATGTCTCCATCTTGTATGCTTTGCAAAGCAGTCATTGAAGGAGACGCTCTTTAAAGAAATGCAAAAAATTTGAGGCTGTTTTTTTAATATATTTTTAATTTCACTGATTTTTTTTTTCTACACATATATTTTGTTTCCCTTCTTGTGGATAGTTAAAATATCAGATTAAGCAAATTATGTTTCTCGAAGTGCAACAATTTAGATTAGCCACTATACAGATAGAGATTCATTATGCAATACGTGTCCCTCTATGCCACAAATAATATTTGTAAAAAGAAAGCATTCTTCAACCTGCTGCCACTGTAACTGGTGTAGCTGGCTTCATCTTCTAGTGAATCTGTTTTTTGTCAGGCAGGAGTAAAGGAATAGCCCTTTGTCTCTTGTTCTAAGCATTTTATTCCCTGTGCATATCTGATGGACATAGACAGACAGGCTGACAACAGATTTGTTGTCTCCAGACCAGCAGAAAAATTAAATAATAGAAGAAGGAGTCTAAAGAGGAGTTTGTTATACAATAACAAACTGACAAACCCCTTGCAAAGAAGCTGAATGAAAAGTTGTTTGATAATCCTGGCCTTTGTTGGCTTACTTTTTTTTATTTTTTTGATAGAACAAATATTTAAATTAAAAATCCATATAAAGTGCTGTGCATTTCTGGAACAAGTGTGCTTTTTCTTTTGTCCCTGTCATGTGCTACTTGGAAAAAGTCTTAGGGTTTATTCATGCTTGTATTGATTTTTAACCTCTGGGCTGGCTGTGCAGTCAGGGAAGTACAGCCAACAAAATGGAGGTGTGCTTATATTTAACAGTTCTTAATCCCAGGACTAGTGATTTTTGTCTAGTCCAAGAGTGCACCTGTGTAGGCCTTTGCAAGGAGGTGTTTCCTCTGCCTCCCAACTTGACAGGAGGCTGCACAGGTGCCACTGAGCACAAGTGGCAGTGCTATGTGTAAGAGAATGCTGCTCCTGTCAACAGTAATAATTTTGACTCCATATAATTCCACAGCACTCTGTTCCCATGGTTTCTTGTCATTATGGGGCTATTCCTTAAATCTCCCAAGTGATATAAAGGTTTTTACTACAGCAAAAGAACTGTGAAGGTTTATCTCAGGAAAAAAACAAACATTAGTTTTAGTTGAACTGGAACAATACCCTTCCCTCCCCTTGCTTTTAAACTTTTTGAGAAAGTTTTAGGGATTTTTTTTGTTTGTTTGGGAATTTTGTTGTTTTTGTTTGTTTGGGTTTTGGGGGTTTTTGTTTGTTTGGGTTTTGTTTGGGTTTTTTTGTTGTTTTTGTTTGGTTTTTTGTTTGTGTTGGGTTTTGTTTGGTTGGTTTTTTTAAAGAATAAGTATCACTTTAGGAAAAACAACTTGCATGGCATGAAAACAGTTCCCACTCTGCCCAAAACTGTATTTTTGTGTGCCTGAAGATTTTTATTTTTAACAGAGAATTGTGTACCTTTTTTTTTGTTTTGTTTTCATTATGGTAAGGTATAAAAATGAGTTACACGTTAACTGCAATAAAAGAAAACGTTTTTCAGGAAATCTAAGTTGAGTCACAAAAATACTTCTACCTTTCTTTAACAGGAGATTTTTTTTTAAATGAGCAGAAAAAGAGAGTATTCTTCCTGAGTTAATTCTTCCTGCTGAGCACACCTTGAATGTATTGGTGCAGTTCTGTTTCCAGTGTAAGACCATACTGACCCCTTTCCCCTCCCAAAGAGGTGATAGTGGTCAGTCATTTGCTTGTTCCCCAGTAAATGTACAAATTGTTCTTGCTAATCTATCCTTGGAGTTTTGTACTCACTTATGGTGTTTATTGCGTAGTTTTATTATACTATTTCTTAGTAATATAATAGTATTTCTTTAAAATAATAGCTGGTTAGATGACTCCCACAGGAAACAATTTGTTATGTAAGACAGAACATCTACAGAGTTAAAACAGACACTTGTTTCCTGAGTTTTCCCCAGTTTCTACTCAACATTCCTCTTTCAAGCAGAGGGGAAAAAAGTGATAAAATAGTACATGAAAAGCTGCCTAAGAATTTCAATAAAGAAAGGGCAGATTAGTGTCTGTTGCTTTGATAATTTTATAGTAGAGGGTCTAACTAACCAAATGCGTGCCAGCTATGATGGATTTTAGGCTTAGCACGCTGGTCAGGTGAAAACGGACTTAGAAAATATGAAATTCACCATCACTTGCATTTGTACTCATTATTTTTACAAAATTTCTTAGAAGTTTCAGGAATATGGTGACCCCTGTTCAGTAAGTTAATTTGTACAATATGTCCAAACCACTTCAGTAACACACAAAAAAGGTCATATTTGAACAGATGATTGGTGATTCCATGCTTTGATACTGCCCTGGCTTCCTCTGATAAGAGCTGAAGACATTGTCAGGAAGCTAAATAAAAGCTGTCTGGAAATTTATTTCATATTATTCTGACCTATGTTTTCTACCCTTCTCACCTTTGTCCTCCCAAGAAGAATAAAGAGAAGACTTTAAGCCTCTCTTGAGTCAGTCTCACATTTCTCACAGCGTAGGTATGGGGACAGCTCTTTGAGCTTCTGCACAAGTCAAGGATTTAATTAAAGATGGGTGTTGTTTTTTGGGGGTTTTTTGCTCTCATTTGTTTTTTCACTGTTGAATCTGGATGCTATTGAAGCTTTTTTTGGTTGGTTGGTTGGTTGGTTTTGGGGTTTTTTTAATTCTAATTGATTTACCAGAATAGCCTCAGCCATGTTTATCCTGGTTTTTTTTGAATCTGTTCTTTTGTCCTTTTTTCCTCTGCTTGTGTTCTTCTCCTGCTTTGCTTTGTATCAGTCCTTGTGCTGGTTTTCACTGCTTTTTTTTTCCTGGAAAATGCTGCTTTCATTATCCAAATCATACATTCTGCTTCTTTCTTGTAAAGCCATACAACATGTGCCTACACAACTCTCTTGCTGACTTGGTTCTCTTGTCCAGCAGCTTCAAAAGTTCTCTGGACAAGGACTCTGTGGGCCCGGAGTTTGTGTAATGCTCAGTGCAGTAAGGGCTGTAATGACAGTGAGACCCTTAACACTCCACTGCTCTGTGCGTGCAAGTGAGCATCCAAATTCCAATGCACACTCTAGCCATTTGTTGCTGCTCTGAAGACAATTAAAAAATTGCAGCCTATTTTGACTAACCTCTTCAGCTGCATACATGCACGTGTTTATGGTTTGATTTTTTCAGTAGTACTGAGACTACACAACAGATGTTTTTGTTAAGTTGTCTCTCCTTTCCTATGAATTGTTACTGAATGGCAGAGTCCTCAGAGTCTTTAAAAGAAAAATAAATCTTTAATTCAACACCAAAAATGCATTTGGCGAAATAACCATGTCACCTCCCCATAAACACCAATTTTATGAGATTCTGTAATAAATTAATAGAGGAAGAGGCAGGTTCTTTGGAAGAGCAGGTCAGAGAGGAAGCCTAACCAAAGACTTCCTCCACTTTTCCGCTGATTAAGACACCTTTTTTTTGGTAGGATGTGTCAGAAGCAGGACAGGTGTGAAGCAGAACACGTGGGGTGGGCTCAGTGCCAGTTGTCCAGCAGGTTTGTCATGCACACAGCGGTGCTCCCTTCCCATGGCAGAGCTGGAAACCTGGCTTTACACCCAGCAGTGCAGTCCCCCAACCTGCAAAGAAAAGTCCAAGCAGATTCATCTTGCATCGATTTCTGGAGTCGGGAGACTTTTCTGTCAAGTTCCAATATTTTCTTGGTGCTTAATCAATATCAGTGTTAAGCTGCCACCCATAACCATTTGCAGGGATGTTTTTCTTTGATTTTTCTGGCTTACTCATATGCGTGTCTTAAGAGATTAAAAATGGGGAGGCTACATGTGTAGATGTTTTTGATGAATAGGATCTTTAGTAGAAATTTAATAACCTCAAATGTAAGATATCGATCTTGTTGTTCTTGCTGTTATAAACTCCTTTAAAACTGCAACTTTTTTTTTTTGTTTTAGTTGCAACTATGTGGAAAGACAGTGTTAGGACCTGTAATCTAACATGTGACATGATGCAATATACAATTTGCAGCCATGAAGGTCAGGAACTTGTGGGAGAACATGCTGGAAAAGTGTATTTTATAGAGAAATGGAGCAAAAGGGAGTGAATTCATGACACATTCCATACCATACACCTTGTAAATGGCTGTGGAAATTAAGTACATTGGTGTATTTTAGTAAATGCATTGACAGCAACACTGAAAAATACTTCAGTAGTCTGTGTTATGTATGCTAAGGAAGGATTTGATGATGAGCATACCATCTTTAAAATTGGTAATAAAAGGCACTGTTGAACAATGTTGTGTTCTGGGCTCTTGCTGAGAGTCTTGCTGTGGAATGAGCAGTCTGGTCTCTGTGTGCATCTGAGGTAGTCTGGCATTTGAAACAGTGGAGAATACATTCTGTGGTGAAAGCATAATGGGGTTTTTACTCTTACAATGGGGAAAGTAGGTAAAGTTTGTTGGTGTTTGCTTTGTTTGTCATTTACTATGTCATGCACTGTAACTGTTTGAGGCCTCTGTATGCTGTAGAGATTTCCTGGCTAAGTTTTACCATCTTTCTAGCAGAATTCTCCATCGCCAATATCCAAAGTGGCTTGTTAGCACACTTTTATACTTTGGTGCTCTGAGGAATAGTTTGATGGTAAAGGCACTGCAAGACTGTTTCAGTTTCTTGGGGTTTCAGATTGCCAAAATCTTGGGTTTGGGATTCCTTAGTGTTTGCTTGGTATTGTTAATCACCTCTCACATAAACTAGTTTGCAATATCATGTAAAATTAATAGGCAATTTAAAAATTCTAACTATGAGAACATATTTGCAATGTTATGGAGCTAATACCATTATTATCTCTTTCTAGTCTACTGAAACTGTGTATCGTCTGCCTAATAACTTGTTTGTACTGCAACAGGAAAGGTTTCTTCATATAAAAATTCTTAATTTGCAACTGGGGGGAGGGGGAATCCTTTTGTATGTAGCCAGAACTGAGGTTCTGTGCCTACTCAAATCCTAATTCCATAAAGAATAGTATCTTTAATTCCTAATATAATTCAGGGGTGGATTTAGGTTTTTTCCTCTAAATGTTCACAAATCAGGAATGACAATCAATAAATATTAGAAGAACTGTTATTGTAGAGTGAGATATAATAGGTCATGAGTCCTATTAGTCTTTCAATGTACCCAACATACCATTTATAATAAAATACCCAAGCTGAGGTTTAGAACTGCAGACTTGAAGATCAGCTCATAGCACGTAAAATGAGTGATCTTTTGATGCTGCTAACCATGGAGTACCTTAGGCTGGAAGGGTCCTCTGGAGATCATATGATCAACATCCTGAACAATTCTCAAGTCAGGTGGCCCTTCACTGAACAAGTTTTGAGTGTGTCCAAGAAACTGAAATTCCTCAGTTTCTGTGGTGTCCTGTCCCAGTGTTTGACTACTCTTATGGAGAAAGTTTTCCATCTGCTGCAAGAGCAGACCTTACAGTGGTGTTTCTGCGGTGAGGAGTGCCTGGAGTGCCTAGCTTCTTGCTCTTCAAAGGATTCTATGATGGCACATATGTACAGCTTAGTAAAGAAAACCAGCAGGGATAATTCCAATGCTGTTGACCAGTGAGCACCTTCCTAGCCCCGGGTGTTATAGTGGCAGGCTTGAAGCTGCCACGTCTGCAGTCACACTCAGGGCGAGAGAGAAGTAATGCTAAGATATTGCAAAGGGTTATAAAACTGAGGTGAAGATGAATGGATGGCAGTGTTTTCTGCTGAGCCACAGCACAGCCTGGGTATTCTACCACACTGCTGACTGCGCTCTGGTTATTTTTTTATAGCCCTCTCAGCTTTTGAAAACAGCAAGAGTGGAAACTCTGAGTTAGCCCCTCTTTACTAATCTGCTTTTGTTTCCTGGGGTTTTGGTTTCTGGTGTTTTGTTTGTTTGTTTTTTTCTGTTGTTTTTGTTAGGTTTTTGTTTAGGGGTTTTTAATGGTAAATTCAGGCTACTTTTTTTCCATGTCTACAAATGGATTTAATAAAAGATTTTGCTTCTACCTATAAGTTGTCCCCCATTGTAACAGGAACTCAATCAGATTCACAGAACAGTTGAGATTGGGATAAACCTCTGGAGTCATCTGGTCTAAAACCCTGGTCAAAACATGTTCAACTGTGCAGCTGTTGTCAGAGGTATAAAAAATTAGACACTAAAAATAAGTGTCTGTGTGGGCTTTTTTCTGCTTTTAAAAAATCATTTAGACTCCCTAGAATAAATTGAAATAATCAGCTGCTATAACACAAAAATGCTTTGACCAGGTTCATGAATTGTAGTCAGGTGAATGGATTGAAAGAAGCTCTGAATCTGGATATTTGTTGAACTGCCTTCTCTAATCATGGCTCTGTTAATTCTGAAGGTCACTCTTAAGCTCACATGGATAGGATGACTATTAATCTATTTTAACTAAGTCTATCATTATTAAAACAAAGCTTTTAACAATAAGAGACTGGTAGGGGGTTAGGTTTTTTTGTTGTTGCTGTAGATAACTGGTTTTAATTCAGGACTGAAAAATAAAAGGAACTCATTTGGAAAAGCTCTCAGTTTAGTTTTCTAATTTTGCCTCACTTCTATAGTTGAGGTGAAAATTCCTCAGGAAGAAGGTGATATTTTTGGGTTTCGTGGGTTTTTTTCTACATGAACTTTGAATATAGGTATAACTTGCATTCATAGAGTGTAGAAACTGCAGCCAGAGTAACTCAGAAAGGCACGTTGTACTGATGTGGCTGCAGATGGCAACTTCTGAAAGCCTGGGGGCACAGGAGAATATTGAATCTAACTTGAAATACATTTACTCAGGTCCTTGTTATAGGGGTTCTGCAACCTGTTTATACTCAGTGTTGCTGCTGTCACTTGTCTACGAGAGCAGAGGAGTGCCAGAGGTTCAGGAAGCTCATGCCCTTGCTCTCTGAGTGAGCCAGGGCAGCCAGCAGAGCGGCTCGGGTTCTCCTGCCTGCTCTGGGCAGTAATTGGGAATAAAGAAGCAGGGTGCCTGTTCTCAGCAGCCTCGCGGACAAATTCCAGTGACATCTCAGTAGTCGGGGGTTCTCAGCTTTGACCCCTTAATAATGAATGCCTTACCAGTGGTGATGGGGAGAGAATTGTTAATGCAGCCCCCTGGATTTCAGGCATAGGTCAGCTGCCAGTGGGTTGCAGGTCTTTGCAGACTCAGAGTTATTGTGTTGCAAGGTACGAAAAATTCTCATTGGGAAATATGACAGGGTCCTGTACTTAACCTCCTTTATTGACTTCATGTTATTTCACTCACCATTTCTTTTAGGAGCAGTGTTTACCATTTTTGGGAAGGTATAGGCCTTAGTGGTTTAAAGCAACACTGCTAAACTACTTTTGCTATTTAAATTTTGGGGTGTGTGTATATATACGTGTGTGTGTGTGAAAATAGATGCCTAAAAGTGATCACAATGTAAATCAATTCGATATCATATTTCTTTGATAAAATTCTGAAGCTTTCCTTTTGTTGTTTATAACTAAGGACATCCTAATAAACTTTGTGGGCTTTTCTTGTCTTCATAATAGACTTAGAGTGAAGTATTTCGAGACATGTTGTCTGGAGCCATTAATTTTTCTGCTCAATATGTGGATAATGACAGGACAATTTTATATGACTTTCCACGTATGTCTGCTTCCTTCCGCTTTTCCTCCTTTTTATTTTTTTTTGCCAGATCGACTCTCTTATTCGTGTTTCCTAAAGTTTTAGTTTTTTGAAGTGTTTTGTCACAGAAGAAGTCTTAGAAATATTACAGCAGGAAACAATGCATACACCTTACACTGCCTGTGCCCAAATACATTTTAAAGGGTTGTAATTCTTTTTAGCAATTAAGTATCCAATAGTATGCAACATACATTTTCCACGTTTTCCAACACCTTTTTTGCATGATGTTCTTTCTCAGCTCTCTTTTCAGCTCCACTATCAAAAAATAACCAACTGTCTAGGAACTTCAAAAAGATAGTTGGAAGAGGTGATATTCTTGCAGTCTAGTTCTCCTCGTATTGGCCGATATGTCACCTTCACTTTTCTTTATTGCAAATGACTTGGCGTTGTGGGGTTGATACTGGTGATGGTGCAGGGGTCAGGAGTTCGGCTAGATGAAGGGCGTTTGTAGTGGGTGGTTGGAACAAGACTTGGTTCTGGATTTCTCTGGCGGTGTCGTGGCACTTGATGGGAACACAAGCACTGCCACACTGAGCCAGCCCATGGCTCTCTCTAGTCTCATGTGCTGCCCTTGGCAGTGGCAAACAGGTTAACAAGTGGCCGAAAACCACAGCTCGTTTAAGAGTTTACATTTAAGGGATGAAGAAAATGTTATTAGTAATAGTTCACGCTGTACTTGGGGCAGAGGGATTCTATTTATACCCTGAAGCATGAGATTTAATTACTCCTACGTCATTGTCTTTGCTTACAAAGCTGCCACTGTTGTTTATCATCAGAAAATTATCCAACCCTTTTAAAAAACAGCTTTAATATTTGTCTCAATGAACTTTCACAGCAGTAACTCCATAAATTAATTAAACACTGCCTTGGAAATTGGCTCCTTTTTGCAATTGGAAGTTTAGCGTGATTTCATAGAAGCAGATTTTTCACACTCAGGGAATAAAGTTCAAAAGAAATTGGATAGTTTCAGTATGCCCTTCATTATTTTATTATACTTTATCCCTAGTTGATGGATTAAATGATTGATTGCATTTATTAGGTGGGCTTCATCTCCCCATACCCCCCAGACCCTTACCTTCTCCTTGGAGCATTTCGGTCTGAAGTTAAATACACAATTAGCCTATAAATGATGGTAATCGTATGATCTGTCATAATTTGCTGTATTTCTGATACTATCTTTATGATCTGTCAAAAGTATGTTCTTCTAAAGCTAAAACTTTAAAGTTAACCTTGAATCAAATTTGGCAAATTCACTGAATTAATTAACATCAGCTTAAATATCTCCTGTCTGTGGATGCTGAAAGTTTCAAGTTGTGTGCTATTTCTGTTTGGTTTTCTCCTGTTAACATCAATTTCTATTTATGAGACAACGTATGGATTTTATCTGATACCTATGCAATGTTCCTGATACTAACTGTAATGCAAGTTATGTAATATTTTCAGATTAAAGATGCAAGGAGAGGCTTTTTATGAGAGTGAAGTATATAACAGTTACAGGAGACAACAATGCAAAGTGATTAGTTCCAGCTCTATCAGCTCCTCCATCGGACTCTCCCCACAGTTTGAAATGTACTGGCATAAAAGAGTAGGGGAGGGGGGGAAGAAGTGGTTGGACAGAGGAGAGGAACATTCACTCTAGATTTATAGTCACTTCATTCAAAATGGTCCCAGTATAAAAAGGCTTAATGTTAAAAAAATGTTTGATGTCAAGATGATTATCTTCTGCTGTTTAATTCTCTTAATTGCATTTATACTTTCATGTCCTTAATGTCTTCTCCGGTGCTTTGAGCTTCGTGTTTTTTAAATTACCTGGGATTATTGTTAATACAGTTTTTCATGGACTTTTCATGACTATTCACTCAGTGTGGCATTATGCTTGAAGAAGACCTTCATCTATCTTTCCTACATATAATTATATCTGTATAAAAGACCCTGTTTTCCTCAGGAGCAGGTGTTTTACCTCTTCTAAAAATCTAGAATAAGTAGTTTTCTGTACTTGAAATTAACTATGCAGCTTTTATAAACTTAGAAACTGATAAAGCTACATGCTGCTCCTCAATAGATCTCTGAATTTTAGGGTGAAAGTATGAAATGGCATGTGGCAGTTTTGGGCGTAAAATCGTGGCATTGACAGCCAGTGATCACCTTCCTTTAGTTCCCTTTAGTTGAACTGATTATCAACACACTGATATGAACAACAGATCAACCACTCACGATGCCTGTCAGGAGAAAAACCATCTTATGGCTCTTTGCTCTGCTTCTCAAGTTCACATTATATTATTTTTTTCTTACTGGAGTAACTTCATGAGGTAGCTGTTTGCTGTGGCAGTGCTGGTTGCATGTTGATTCCTGGATCTTATTGTCTGACTCATCACTTTGTCTGAGTAGCAAGTATTTTAAGAAGTTGTTTTTATTTGCTGTGCATATTCTCCCTGATAAAATTTCTTGGTTAATTTATTTTATCAGTAGTTTACAATGTACAATAATCATCCATCTTAGCTGATAAGTATATAATAAATATGTACATGTGACTTCTGATAATTGCTGCATTACAGGATGCTGAAAAATGCCCTTTCACCTAGCCAAGGTTGATATCAAATTATACAGGTTATTCTAGGGCTATTTCCGTTTTTCCATCTATTTTTCCTAAATCACTGTTATTTTTCTTTCAATAATCTACTGGTATAATTAGTGCTTGATTCATAGCCTAGTAAAATCAGTAGAATTATCCTTGTCTTATTCAGTGGGTGTTTGGCTTTTGTTTTAGTCTGGATGGTTTCTTACGTGCATACCTTTTCCTTAAAATACTTTTTCATTTGTTTATGCTGCACAGGCCAAAACTTTTTCCTTCTCTCCCTCCCTCTTTGAATGTCAGTTTGCAGTTCTGATTGAAAGCCATATAAAATCAATTGAAAAACTGTTTTGAAGTTTGGGGTTTTTTTTTCCTTAGAAGACAAACCAAAACAGAATAGAAAGCTTCTGTCATTAAAGGAAACAAAATGTCTGCATCTTAGGAGGAAAACTTGTGTTGACCAAAAATGTTAACTTTAAACAAATAAATGTATATATTCATATGGTTCATTGTAGAGGGGTTAGTTCATTGCCTCCCACAAGTTTCCTGATTGACTGTCATTGAGGCATACTTTATCTGTGTGTTACATATTTCAACTTAGGTGAAGCAAAAATATCTTTGGAATTATTTATCATATGGCAAACTATGGAAGGTCATGTAGTGTTGTCTATGTGCAAATGATACTTCTGTTCCTAGTTCCTGTATTAGAAATGCAGAATAAAAAATATTGAGTCTAATATGGTTTTTTAGCACTTGTATGTTTGCAGTAAGTTGTTTTAGAGCTTGTTACTCTCTGGTTGACAGCTTCTCACAGATCTGATACCAGTGTTTTACATTGAGTGACACTTTTTTGTCAACCTTCTTTTTGTTTCTTTGAAGATAATCTAATTTGAAATCACAGTTTTAAACAATGTTCATCTTAGAGTACTTGCTTCTCAGTATTGCTTAGTAGACAATGTGGTGACGGTAGCAGCTGTTTTGTTTCTCTTCTTGAAAGTATTGTTATGAACTGAACTTGTCAAAATAATGGTTAACCAAAGAAAATACCATGGTAATCTCTCTTTCTTTATGCGTACTTCTATTGTGGGTGAAAGCAGATAAAGAAGGAAGACGGAATAAAATCAAGTCTTCTTCTAATGTTTATTCACAGAAATTGTATTGTGAAGCATCATCTTCTCAATGATATGCTTTTCTTCCTAGAGCTACTCTTGTTCGTACTGGGAATCAGTACTAAAATAACTGGTAATATGAGAATGCATTTTACTGTTAATGTGCTGGTTGACAATTTAACCAAGTTTTCCTGTGGTTCTCCAGGGAGGCTTTGCAGTCACGTGGCTCTGGCGCGAGTGAGCTGACAGCAAAGCCCAAAGTGGTTATTTTCAAGCTCCCTTTTGTGCACTGCCACAGAGCACTGTGGCTGCTGCAGTGTAGGCCAGACTTCAGAGTGAAAGGAGAAGAGAAACGAGAAATATTTCTCTCTCTCATTGTTAGCAGGCAGTGTGTCATGGTGCCGTGTCTGTCTTGATCCATTCTCTGACTTCAGAGCAATGTCACCAAACCCGGTTTAGGGTGTTTTTATAGTTTATCTTTTCTGTTAGGCAGACCTGATGTATATATTCAGAATACTAATGTTTGTTGTTCACCTTATTATTACTTGCCTGTTCACGGAATGTCACTTACCAATTCAACCAAGATGACAATTGAAATCTAAACTATATGTACAAGAGAACATTTCTAAAAGTGCAATTTTAGCTGAAAATGTTACGGCTTAGCTGGCTAACTAGAAAGACATAAAGCTGCTGGGATTTGCCTGAGCAACACAGCCTTATTGCCTTCCCTTAAAAAGCACACAAAACGCATCAAAAAACTTCAAGCTGTTAATTTCTGGTGTATGCAGATCAAGTTATGGCACTACAGTATTTGCTTCGCATATTTCCTTTCTAAATGTAAAATTTCACCGTGTGTTTTACCAAGTTCAGTTTTGTAGTTCTGTTAATAAATTATCCAGTCATTCTAACTAAACTTGCAGTCAGACAGTATTTTTGCTTTGCCAGTGGTAGTGGCTTTAATCATTTGACGGTCTGATTGTGCCCTTTCCGTCCTTTCCCAATTGCAATGAAATTTAAGCATCATATGCTTAAATTATAAAATGGTAAAAATCAAAGAGAATTTGCAGAAGGAAATCTTATTGAATATGAATACAAATATCAGAAGATAGCATTGTATAATTAAACCCTTTTTTAATGCTAAAGTGTTTTTTTCATTCAAATCATATGTTGGTCTTCTGTCAAGAAAGCTTTTATTTTAAAAGTAATAAAGGAATGTGAGTTACCTTTTGGCACGGTAAAAGCATAAAAAAAATCTCTGAAACACAACTAGACAAAATATTGCTGTAAAAGTTCATTTTTTGACACTCTTGCAGCTCATCAATCCAAATTATTGTTTTCCTTAATTTCAATAATTCTAACATACAGGTTCTTTGCTACTGTTTAGTTGTATATCTAATAATATGATTGAAATTACTCAATCTTCTGTCTCAAGCTTTTCTTCATTTCTGATTCATTGTGTCTATTATTAAACCCAGCTGTTGATGCTTTTGAACAAACTGATTTCTGAATTAACTCTGCATTGTGTTCTATCATAATGCCTCTTCTGAATTATCGTGGGCTGCTCCCAATTTACTTTTAGATAATTAAAGGCTGCCTTTATTTATATCCAAGTTGCCTGTTTTATTTCCCAGACCACAAGGATATGATTTCACTCATGCTGCTCTAGGGGTCTGAAGTTGATAATCATTTTTCTACATCTGCCCTCATCGGTGTCATCTTCCAATATATGATGCTCCAGCATTCTTCCTTGGCTTTACTCATTAGCATTCAGAGTGTTGGTGCTGTGTTGTGTTAGTCTGCCACAAGCCATTCCCTATTGTTTTCCTGAGAGGTCTGTAGAGGAGCTGTGGAGTAGCCTTGAGTCCTAGAGTACATTCCTCTTCTTGTTTTATTACCATTTGTTCACATAAACTCTTCTTTCCGTTTCAAAATCAGTGATACCTTGAAATCATGCATTCCTTAAATATTTAAATGGATGGTGTAGGAGTTAATATGAGTGTCATTGGGATCATCGTAGGGTCTCTCATGTATGGTGCATATACTAATTACTAAATTAAATTTAAGGACTTTAAGATTAAGACCTCGATATAATATACTTCTGATAACTAATTAATGAGGTTCTGATGTCTGCAAAGCAAACCAATATATTTGGGTTATTTTTTAAAAAATAAGCAAAGCCAACGAAACACACACAAAAAAACCAAAGGTGGACTTGAAATAAAAATACTGACCTGTTTCAATATGGGATCATACATAATATCTACTTTCCTTCTTTCATCAGCTCATGTCATTGCTAAGTACAATAAGAAGACTTTCTCACAAAATTTAAAATTTAAAAAAAAAGGTAAAAGTAAGGGATTTACAGTAAACCCCCATGACAATTAAAAAGAATTATCTTGTTTGTCTCCACTAAGGTTCATAAGAAAAGGGCATTTTAGGTTCTTTAACAGTCTTTTTAAAATTAGTGTTGACCTCAATTTATGAGGGTTGTATTTATTTCCCCTTGGCAAGAAGAAGAATTTTAATCTAATCCTACTACTTTTTTTTTTTTTCCTTTTATGATGTGAAATTCCTGCGCCACCTTCTACATTCTCTAATTGAGATCTTTCTGGACTGGTTTCTTGTTTGTTATTTTTTTGAGGGACTCGTGGTTCTTTTCAGTGTAGTAGTAAATCTGAGCAATGGTCATGGCAAAGAATGATTCTGACTTTACTAATCAATAGGATTAATAAAACAGGGTGAGAGTTTGATGTACAAGGTGTGTATCTATTTGCTTGAACATGTAGTGGCAATTTCCTTCACGTTAGTGTTGCCTTCACAGAGCAACTGATTTTACCTACTTGACTTTAAAGGTTGGACTTGATGATCTCAAGCGTCTTTTCCAACCTGAATGATTCTGTCGTTTCATGTAACTGTGTGAAAAGTAAGTTAAATCTGCCAGTGCATTAAGTTTCTGTTTACCTTATTACTTTATTTGTGGGACTTCTCTCTGTTATTCCTCAAGAGGCAGCGCTGTTGAGATGCTGTGTAAAATTTTCAGACAAGTGCTGAGGGGCTCTAACAGAAACATGCGTCTTATTTATGATGTGTCAAATTACTGTTCTGAGAGTAGACCTTTTAGGTTGCATTCAGCCTTTAATTTGACTGAATTTAAATAGCATAAAACGCCTTTTAGTTGGAACTTGGCTCGCGTATTACGTCTTTCATTTCAATGAAAAACATTCAGATGCAAATACAGCTTGTTTGGACTGAGTACAAATGCCACTATCATGACTGATGAAGGCTTTTGATCACACATCTACAAACTGAAACCTTAAAAAGGAAGAGGCTATTTGGGCTGGATTTGCAGTGCCATGAATTATTTAGTTCCCATTATTCATAAATCTCTTTGAAGAGAAGGCTTATGAGGTTTTTAAGGAGGAGTAGTCATAGTTGTGTTGCCAGCTTCTATATATGCTGTGACTGACTGCGTGTGCAAACTTCTTCTAATCTGCAAGAGTTGTGCTGAATATGAAAGCAGTGCATGTACAAACCTCTCAGGGATGGTCCTGAAAGGTTTCTTTGGTTTCCTAGGATAAGAATGTGGATGCTCTGTTATTACTCTCTGCTTTGGCAGACTCCAGGAGGTGCGCAAGGCAAGAACGCGGCTGTATAATTTGGTGAGCTACGCAGTTGGTTGCTAAGGACCTGGTTGGCTCTTGCAGGGCACATGTTCACAGCTGGAGTTTGTTCTGTGCTCCTTCACTGAACTACAGATCTCTTCGGGCTGTGTACTGAGAGCCAAACAAAAATAGCAACACCGCCCTCCTTTCCACCTTCTTTGGCTCAGTATCTTCCACTGTACAGAGTTTGTGCTACAAAATTCAAAATATTTCCTCCATTTCCATCAGTGATTTAAGCTAAACACTATATAAAAACACTATTCTGCTATGCAGGGCGGTTGTGTGCTTCTTTACATGTTGGCAGAGATGTGAAGGAATGAGTTAGAAATACCCAATAATAACTTGTTTATTTGCCTTGCAGACTAGTTCAGACTCGGGGTGCAGGGGTGCAGGGGGTCTGGTTTTGAGGGGTGTGTTTGTTTTTCGGGAGGGTTTCAGGCTGCATTACTGAGGAACACCTTGAGTAATAATTTGTCTTGTATATGTTCTTACAGGATATTATAAAACCTGTGTTATGAATCAAAATGCTATGAAGAGTCAACATTAAGTTTCTGTACCGTTCAGAAGTGTACAGGGTTCACAAGTCATTTCTTTACCATAACACATTTATCACTGTAGAAGAAGTAAGAATATTTTACTTCATAAGTCATAATTAAGAGGATTACCCCAAGAATCATATTATTTTCTGTAAATAGTCACTGACTATACTTAGTGTCTTTAATTTCCTAAAGTGATATTATTCAAAAGTTTCTCTAAAGTATTCCATGAAACTGATATAATCTTTCATTTTTCAATTGACTGTAGGCATTACTCTAACTTGATTTTGTTCATTGTTGTCCAAATGTACCCGAATGCATTATATTTTACAGACTGTAATGTATGTGTAGACACACACTTAAAATATCACACACATATTGCTTTATACTCTTTTATAGAATATAATAATTGATGTTATACATTATATAAAACCAGGGATGTTGAGTTAATAAGTTTATATAACATAGAGTATGGCTATCTTTTATTAAAAATAGATTAAGACAATATAGAAACAATATATAAAATATATAATATATATCATATTCAGAATGTTGTTTTCCGTGCTTCAGCTGTTTCTGGCAGTCACTCAAAAGCTTTTGCTTGGTGGTGCCTCTACAGTGATCCATGTACCATCATCAGTGTGTCTGTTTGCCAGGTGCAAGTGCTGACTACACTTTTACTGCGTCTACACGCCCCCACTAAAGATGTTCTATAATAAGTCCTTATTTTGGTGACTCTGAGACAGATCAGAGATGTTCATGAAATGTATCTGGTCTGGTTTTGAGGGATGACCGACACGGTTAAAGGCCCCAGTGCAAAACAAAGCTGTGACAAACCACATCAACAGCTCGTGACAGCAGGCTGTGGGTGGTCTGGTTAGGCTGGCAAGGTGTGAGCCACCGCTTCTGAAACTCTTTCAGATGGAATGCAATCTAAAGAGAGTTTAAATATCGATGTAATTTCCTAATTATAATTGCTGACCACCTAAGCAGAGCTTTTCAGCCCATCAGCCTAGTCCCCAGTGATAAATTATTTTTTTTTTTTATTTTCTTGCTGCAAAAAGCTTCCAGATTGAATATTCCTTCACAGACAGTGCTTCCAGCTTTTTAAATGCCAACACTTTAGGCCTATGATTGCATGTAGTAACTTGAGTGTGATATGGAGAGCCAGGAATACTGAGAACCGCTGTAAACATAGATAAATTCCTAAATTAATCTTGCCTACAAATTATTTCAGTACAGTGGCAATATAATCCAAGGAGGAATAGAAATGCATTTAATGCTCAGATCAAACAAAAATTGCTCATGGCAATATAAAGAGTAACATTTGAAACAATAATGCTTTTTTTGGAACTTTCATTTTTAAGTCTTTTAAACAGTGCTTTAAATTCTAAATTTAATACTGCTTTCTTTCCTGCCTGAAAATATTAATGGCTGTTTTATGAGTTTACAAATTCTGAATATCTGGGTATATGATTGTAGATTCTTGGTATTCATTCCTCCAGGCTTAATCTCATATAGAATTATTGGCTTGTGTTTCTTTATACAAGACGAGAGTGGAGGTGGATGTAAAATCTTTAGTTTAGACTTATGAATTGCTCAACTTGTGAATTTTCAGCTCTATTTCTCGTAACTGTGGGAAAGTTCTAGGATACCTGATTATTCTAACTGTGTGTGTTAGCATGTTCAACACACATATATATTTAAAACCATAGCAGAAGATTATAACTATATACAGGAAATGAATTTTTTTTTTTTTAGTATGACTAGATTATTAAGTTAATGCATACAGTCAGGTGAAGTTTAGATATACAGTGCAAGATGGTTTCTGATCAAAAATATTGATAGTAAGGATAAAATTTATCTCTGGACAGTGCATTCTTATAAAAATAATTCCTCATTTATATGTCCTGCCCAAGCTACAAAAAGAAGTCTTATTTAGTAAGTCTTGCCAAGGCCGCTTTTCACCTTAACAGCACTAGTAGGCATCTAATTTGATATTAGCTGACAAAATGGAGTGGCACTGAGTCTTTTCTGTTTCCAGCACTGGTGTCCTTTGTTGTAAAGCCAGATATAAAGAAAAAAATAGTAGTTAGCCTTTTTTTTTTTTTTAATGATTATGAATAGCAGATGATAAATTGCAGTCAAATATTTGAACTTTGGACACAGTACACAGTCTTAATGGGTTCTTTTTCGTTCAGTTTACCCTTGTTCCTTGAACTGTCAGAAAAAATGTAGGAAAAAGCAGCAGTTAATCACCTAAAAATATGCAGAAGTTGTTTTTTTTAACATTACTTCACTAGTAGCCGTATGTTAAGGCTGAAGGATTTGCCTTAAGTTCCCCATTATCCAAACTGGGATAGATGCTATAAATAAATCATATGGAATGCCATGTGTCTTCCTACCATATTTCTGAGAATAAATGACTAAGTATGTATTTGGAGCTGAATTGTTTTGAGTGAGTTAGTTCTATTTTAGTGTAAGCTTTATTTTGGTATTTGGGGGGTCTTAATAAAATACTGTGGTTGGTTTGCTATTACAGCTGAAATTCCCTTTCTCCAGCTGAAGAAGTACTTAAGTTTAGAACACAAGTACTGATGTTCATTTAAACCTAAGAAAATCCAAGGGTTTGAGCTCTGCACTGAATTTATTATCGTCTTTTTTTCATCAGTATTGTCAGTTACCCAAGTCTGTCTCTTAATATCTGGAAAAGTATAATATTTGATAATATTTGGGGATTAAAAAAAGAAAATCTTATTTTTCTATTTAGGTTTTTAATTCTCTGTCCTTTCAAATATGTGCTTCTTTCCTCATGTTTCAACTGCTGCTGCCCCAGTGGCCCTTAATTACATAGTTTAACCTTCTTAAGAAAGCATTTCATAGGGATGATCTGTTATGTTTGTGATGTAACACTTCTTATATAGAGATACCAAGGACCGTGATATTTAAAAAAAAAAGAGAAAAATAAATAATAGGGAAAGTACCATGCGATTAAAAACCAGTTACCTTTTCAAAACCTTCTTAGGGCTTCCAGTAGATGATTTAATTGTAAGGAGAGGTAACATAAGGAGAACCCTGGCTGTTTGTCTGTCTACCGAGCTCCTTGCTCTGGATTACAGTATTTTTGATTTCATGCAGATTGTCTAGGGGCTTATTTTCAAATACAAGGACCGTTAGCCTTTTGTGGGTGGACTGTGACTAGAAACTAACTATATAAGCACAGGAGACTGAGGAAATTTCTGTTTGTAAGAATGTCAGATAGCATACACTTTAGAAAGAAAAACAATCTGACATGAGGCATAAATGCCACAGGTTGCTCTTGGGTTGAGCAAAATGGACAGGGCATAGTTTGAGGTGTCTTTCATGGACTGATCTGCAGATGTGAAAAGAAGCACAAGCTTACTGCTTACAGCTGCTTCTGCCCAATCGCAGTTACACGATGACAGCCAATATGCGACTGAATAGTTTGCTAAGTGTTTCCAAGTAGAATCTTCTCCTTGATATTTGTTCTGGAGACCTGACATACGCAGAAGTTGGGCAAGCATGTGTGTGTGCACATTCTGTGTGATGAACGATTTTGGTAGCTTGTCAGAGATGATGAATGAATATCAAAGTATTTCAAATATTTGTTTTAAGTTTTATATGATCTGTGAAACAGATCTGAGAGCTGAACTGAGTACTTGTATTTCTGCCTGATAGAACCATGCTTATGGCCTTGCAGAGCTCTTAATTCTGCTACTCTAGTGTTGTCTTTATGCATACTTCTTAAAACATTGCTACCTTGAAAAAATGGAATATAAAAATTGTACTTACTCTTGTTTATAAACTGCATTATTTATTTACAAGTGAAATTTCTGTGATGATTTGTGGAAACCCAGTTTATGATAAAATTGCTTACCTGCAACTTGCATTGCTTGTAGAAGTTACGTGTCCAGCCGTATTATAACATGCATAAAGTTGGCATTTAGGGACAGCCAAATCATTTTATCTCAATGCCTTTAAGAGGAGCCTTTAGGACATGATTATACTCATCTTCTGTTTTCACTATACAGTAATATACTGTGGTACATTTTTCCAGCTGCTAATGTGAATCAGCTACAGCTGGAATCCTGAACTCTAGTGATATTTGGATTATAAGATGCTTCTGCTGATCTCCATCATGCCAGCTATAATGAGTATTGAGAACAAAATTACTATATTTATAGTGTACTTTTCAGAAGGAAAATGGAGCTGCATGTTTTTCAATATTTTGTGATTAGTGCCACATAATAAAAGTCACCGCATGTGATAATCTAGTCAGTTTTAAAACTGAGGAAGACAATAAAGTGGAAGTTGAAAAACATTATATTAAAGAAGTGGAAGAACATGATTTTTTTAGGCACAGAAGAGAAATAATAAAATGTCTAATTTGCAAAGGGTTACATTAAAGAAGTTTGTGTTCAGTTGTTTCTACTCATGGAAGGTATGAGAAGGGTTAAGTAGTTGAGCTAGTCTCCTACATAGGATGGTTAGGTTGTATGTCAGCAAAACAATTCACCGTGGAGAGGACAACTGTGCACTAAAAAGAGATTACCTGGAGAGATTTTGAAGTCCCCATCACCACGTGTTTTAACAATATGTTAGTCAATCTGTTAGGAGGGGTCCCAAGATAACTCACGATGCTTCAAGCCCAAAGGATGCAATGGCTGACCTCTTCATAACCCTTCCAAATTAGTGTTTTTCAGTTCTATCTTCAAGACTGCATTTTATGTTCTAAGAGGAAAAAATTATTACAAATTACTATATACATACATAATCCCTACTATATAGCATATATTCAATATGTATTATATTTTATACATTTAATGTTATAGCTGTGATTAAAAAAAAAATGCGTTTTTGTCATGGCAAAATTACGTACTGTTATTGCATTTCACTTCATTTGTAGTTTTTCTCTTGAACCCTGAGGGGAAAAAATGTGTCAAATTCTCAGAACCAAAAAACTTCTCGGTTTTTTGAAGATCAATCAATGAGTTGAGTAAGTGAAATTTATTTCTTTCAGAGAGAAATTAGCTGATGTAGTTTTAGGAACGTATGTTATGGTTAGAATGACGCAAAGATAGAATATAGAGTAAATAGAATAATAGAAGGTCATGTTTCAATTCCATTTAATTACATATGCATGACTGCACAGATTTTTAATGGTTATATAACTAAAGAGAGGAAAGCTTATCTAGGAATATATGGACTCTGATTATATCAGCAAATGCCGCTAACTGATACTTTAGAAATCTCCATGAGAAGAGTGTGCGGAACTTACGTATAAAAAAATAATATTCAGTATAAAATGCAGAGTTATAGCAATAAAGGCAATCAGACTAGAGATCAGAAAACCAGAAGCAAACAAACTTATCTATGACAATGTATCTAGGTTTTCTATACTGTATCCAAAGCTAAAAGAACTAAGATCCCAGATTTCTTTGTCATCTGTCGGCCGCTTTCCTGAGTCTTGGCAGCAATGTCTCACCTGAATTCCCACCAAGAATTTCAGGTGACGGTAGTGGTTTCCTTCTCCTTCGCTGGCTTTTGGAAAATGTTGGTTTTGAAAAAGAGAGGGAAAAGCATGATGAACTACAGCACATACTGATATCTTTGCTTTGGATGCGTTTCTGGTCTGTGGTAGCCTAATAATTTGCATTATTTTCTGGACAAAATGATCCTGCTAAACCTTCTGTCACACAAAGGAACTTTTCCAGTCAGAGAATTAGAGCTGGCATTTAGGTGACCTAAATGATCAGTGATAATCCATCAGTCTACCCAAAGGGAAAAAAAAGTGTTATTGTCATCATCATCCTAAAATTAAAGAGAAAACTCTAAATTTAGGTAGTGTAAAAATACCTACATTTATTTTGAGAATGGAAAATCTGCATTATATGCATTATATATTGGGTGTCTTGGGGAGCAGAGCTGTGGGGGTGTTTGTGGAGTTTCTTGTGGGGGTTGGCAGGTATTTATGTATGCTGCTCCTCTGATCATTTTTCACATTCCATGATCACAAAAGGTTGGAGCAAAAATCCAGATGAATAAATACATCCATCCTGTAGACTGTTGATGTCTTAATTTTTTATTGAAGATGAGAGGACCTCCAGATTTGCTGGAAATGCACGTTGCTGTATTCAGGAGAAAATCAATGGAATGTGCTTTGTGTGGCATTATGTGCAACGTGACTTTCATCTTGTTTCTTTTCTTGAAGACAGTAATTATAACATTTAGATCTTAGCCTGTTTTTTCTCTATATCTGCATTCTTAGTGCATGGAATAGGTGAAATGAAAACAAGACTGACCTCAAACCTTTCACTTCCCTTTTTCCTTCTCCTTTTGAAATGAAAGGTTAAGTAAGCTGGATATCTGGGGGGAAATACTTTTTCCCTTTTTTTATTTTTATTGAGCTATTGAAGTAATTGGAAGGATGCAGTTTTTTTCCAAAGACAGAAGACAAAACACCAAATTGAATAATAAATCACATATAAGAGAAAAATAAAATAAATGCTATATCAAATCTGTCTAAAAATGTCCACAAAATTGAACAGTGTAGAGACAGCTGAGTGTGGAGAAAAGATTGAACAACTTGTAGCCACCATTTATCAAAGAATGTAATTTAACAATTGTTGGCATACAAAAAGCAAGAAGTCAGAAAGATATATCACAGAAAATAAAGCAGAATATATTATTGATATTTGAGAGCAAGGGTATATTAGGGGGTTTGAAATTTGAATCTAGCTTTTTATGTTCAGGCAGTGATTTTTAAGAACATTGTTTCAGCAGCACCGCTACAACAGAATTGCTTTTCTGATTTAAAAATGCCCTAAAAACCTTAGTTCTGTGAAAATCAACTGCCACGATTGAGGACCTGGCACGGGTTTCCCTCTACTTTCTGGATCTCTCACAGTGGACTCCCCTGAGATCTCTGACCTTGACTTCTTGCTGTTCTGTGATCCCCTCACTCTGCAGACCTTTCCAACCTTTTTGGTGTACATATTCTGTGACCAGAAGAGCCTTCAGAAAATACAATGCTGTTTAATCTTGACAGAGAAAGTAGAAGAGATTTATTTCTCAGCCTTACCTAGAAATCTAGTAGCTCTGTCGTGCCTTTCAACCTGACTTCTGAAAATATGGTCTTTCTTCCCACTTTGTCTTTCTTTCTTCTCTGGCCTTTAAAATTTTCCTTAAATTCCAACAAAGGTCATTGTTCACACTTTTCTGTAGTGTGCCTCCCTCTCCAGAATCAATTTCCTAAGAAAGACAAGACAGAGTAACTAAAGAAAAACCCCCTTATAAATGGTTTTTACAGAAATCCCTGAACATATGGAAGTACCAGAAGTCATTGCCTTTCCTTTTTATCCATTTGCTGATTGTCTTATTAATTTCGCCAAGTAAAGTATGTGCCAGCCATATACAGCAAATGCTAGTTTTTAGGTTACATGGTACCCCAAAATTATTACTGGCCAGTCCTAAACCATTTTACTTCTATTAGAGATGTTTCAAATCAATGTCCTACAAGTATACTACCTTGAGGAGAGACTCGCTGCCTCGAAGACTTTGTCTCTTTAATCAGCATACAAGGAAGTCTAGGTGGGGGAAAAGAGAATGTCTTATGTGAAATGTGGAGAAATCAACTGCCTTGCTGAAGACTTAAAGCAAAAGTGGATCCTTTGTAAAATTGTTTGCTGAACCCCCCAGGTCTTTTGTCACTGATTTCAGTGGCATAAAAAGCTGAGTTGTCCCATATCCAGTCCTCTAACCAAGAGCTCACCTTCTCTCTGCTAAATTTCAGCTGATACTCATTAGAAACATTTATCTTTTCTTGTCTTCTATGACTTTTCATGTAATGATAATAAGTAGATAAAAATTTTCAAACATATTGGATATAGCTGAAACTTGTATTCTCTTTACACAGAGTGACAAGAAGAGTAAAGAGGGAAGAGAGAAATGTTTGGGGTTTTTTTGCATTTGGATAGAGAAATACCTACCTCAGTGAAAACAATGAAAGGGAGTTTTGCTAGGTATCAAAAAGATGGCTTGTTGATGGAAACAGCTCCAGCTAGTTGCCTTCAGTAGGCAGAATTATATTTTGAAAGACCATTTTCAGCTAATTTGGCTGTTTTGCAGTTTGAACTTTACGAATTGACTTGTAATTGGACCATGCTGTCAGTGGAAAAACTTACAAGTATTGAACATGACATTTTTAAGAAGGTTACTGTCATCTAGTCCTCTATTAGTGGAGTTGCAGAGAGTTATAATTGGCCTAACAAGCCTAGTAACCTGCCCTACTTCCAATTATAATGTACAGTCTCATTTATATCTTTTCTTTATTTACTGATACATGATGGGTAATAATTCTCTGTCTAGTGCACATGCTTCAAAATAAAGCTGTCTAATCATAGAATGCATGGATTCTTTTAATATATGTGTATATATGTACCCATACACAGATTGTATAATTTCCATATGCATATGTGTGTATATATATTTATTCTGCAGAATTCAAGTACGTATGTATTTTAATGTACATATTTACATATACACACTCACACATATAATTTTTAAAATGAGATTAAGTAAGTATAAAGTCTCCTGTTGCTTTTAAATTTCCTGTGGGGAGGGGGAGATAGTATTTTCTCCAGACCTTTGTTAAGTTTATGTAAGTAATCCAACTAGAAGTGATAATGCATTAATGAAGATGTAATTCTTAGGACTGAAAAAGAAGGGGAAGCATAAGAAAATGAACAGGTTGATGAACTCAGTGCATTCATTATCAACTTATATTTGCATGAAGGAGAAACTGTTCACTTCTTATAAAATTAGAATGGCACCATTAATTTTGTTTACCGCATTAGCAATTTTTAGCATGTGTAAGATTTACAGGCAGTTTTGCAGGTGAATATGTCTTGTTAAATAGCCTTATGGAAAGAGCTCTGCAGAAGCATCTGCACTCCTTGCATCTCCCCAAAGCAGAGCTGTTTCGTGAAGTAATGCTGAGTGTAGACATCATGAGACTGTGTTTTTTTTGTTTTGTTTTCACTGCCAGGAGAATTATGCCAATTCAGTATGGTGCACCTGGAAGTAAAGGTGATCAGTGCAGAAAGAAAAAGCAAATATCTGGAAAACTGACATTTTTTGTTAAAAGTCTCAGTTTTCCAGCAATTTCTTCGTATGTGGCAAATTGGCCTTCACTGCTGTGTCTCCTTTTTTGTCTTAGTAAAGACTGATTGGTAAAACACCAGACCAAAAAAGCCCAAACCAAATTAAAACAAACAAAACAAAATAAAAACCCAAGCAAAATCATAACCAAACCAACCCCTTTAGGTATGAACCAGAACAGCAGATAGAGCAGACAGGGAATTGGGTCTTTCTCCCTTTCTTTTGTGTCTTTTGGTCACAAGTGTAGCTGCCTTTGAATTGTTAATGTAGTTCTGCCTTACAAGAAGGCCAGCAGAAGAGGAATTACGTTGGTAATTCTTTTCTGAGGTACCTTTTTTTCATGGAGATGCTCTTAAATGAAAGCTTTTTCAGAGTGCACTTGACAGTTTAGAGAGTCATGCATAGTATCTTTTTGTGTAATTTAGCTAACAGAGTGATTCCATTCCAACTTTCAGTCCTGGTTATCAACAGCATTATCTATGAGCCTCAGAAAATAATGATTCTATTTATTTTTGGTGGCAGGGCAGAGGTTTAGTGGAACATTTCAAGCTGCTACCCTTGTTTTTCTTACCTTGTTGGACATGCATAGTTAATAGCATGAAACTGGGATTTCAGGATGCTCAAGGAAGGCTTTAGTGTCTCTCTGTTTTTCTCTGAGTTTGAACACTGATCACTGTTCGTTAAAATATTGTCTACCCCTTTTGCTTTGCGTGCTCCATTGGTGCAAGAACAATCTGAAGATATTGGCTTCAGTGAAGAAAAACAGTGATCATATAACATAGACTATAGATCATTGGAGTGTCTGCAGTTTAACCAATGTTTGTTTGCATCAGCTTCACAGAAGAATGATGTCTCAAGAAATAGGAGCAAGGAAATGATGTGAGATTTAGGTACTTCAGAATGCACTTTTGGCCAGGCAAATTGTGCTGTAAGTGTTGGAATTCACAAATGCGTGTACATATGCTCTGACCTACTTGTGATTAATGGTCCATGATTTTTCTGCTCTGCTTGCCCTTCTTTTTGAGTGCGTGTTCTGATGTATTTTCTGAGTTTTCAACACAAGGTTTCTGACAGAATCATAGATCTGAACTATCTCGTAGCACTGCAGTGTCTCTAATAAATAGGTCAAATAATCCTAGAAACTGCGTTTGTTAGCTTTGAATCGATAGTGATAAAGTTTCTCTGTATTCTTACCTGCTCAAACTTCTGTCTAATCTATCTTTGTTCTCTTCTTCTTGTGCAATCTTTTCCTTGCTTCCAGTGGCTGCTACAAAGAACAAAGCTAGAGGTGAGTTTCTGCCTGTGCTCTTCAATTTGTATTGCATGGTTCTGCAGCCCACGCGTTTTCCCACAAGGTTGTTCTTACTTCTCAAAACAAAGCAAAATATCTTTAGGTCTTATTGTGTGATAGATTAGTTCTTTACAATTTTGTAATTGCACCTAAGGCCGGGATATTTTCATTGTTTTTATCAATCAGCACTGCTCCTGCTGTATTTTGTTCATTGCTTTAATTTAGGAAGTTTTTAGGAAAAAGATAAAACCCAAGCACATTGTAGTTAGATTTCTGACTTGCATTATAGCAATGCAGGGATATTTATGGCATTTTAATCGAAATGAAGATATTGCATAAAAATCCTCATAAATATGTAAATGTAATTTTTATTTTTTATCTCTAATCATAGTCATAAATATCTGAACAGAGAACAATGAACTCCTAAATGTCTCCTAAGCATTCCCCGTCTTTTCACACCGGTATAAATGATCATCACTGTTTCTGATAGCATACCAATGTATAGAAAGGCATGCTATAATACCTACAGAGATTCATGACTTCAGAGCAGCAAGGTGATTGCCACAAATCAGGGTGACAAAGAAATAAACCTTTCAGAACTAATCATGTAAGGTCAGCAGTGCTGTAAACCATTTCCTGAACTTCAACCAAGCAGTGATGTAGCAAATGTACCCTGAGGGGTGTATTTTGACTTACATATACATATAAATCCATACATGCCTGTGTATATCTATGCATGAAAATGTATTTATATGTATGAACATCTATTTTCATAGAAAAATCATGAAAATAGAAGTTTTTCTGTTATTTCTGGTAGATAAAATTAAGTTTTCTGATAATTAAACATCAGGTTTTAAGGTAGATGTCTGTGCATGTTTACGTGTATTTTGAAAGTTAAGAACTCATATTCAGGATGTTTGTAAAGTTCAATTGTATATGTTGCTTAGCTTAAGATGTAAAATAATAACGGTGAACAGAAAAATCAGCCAGCTGATGGTGTTTATGTATTAGTATAATTAAATCAATAATTGAAATACTGCTCAGAATTTATATTTTTTTTAAAATCCCTTGCATGGCTTTTTTTTTTTTCTCAGATGCTTTGCATGCATTGGATGTCATGAGTGAGGGGAGTGAATAAAGTCGAGTTCATGTATTTGCCTATGCATGCTTTGAGATTTACTTTACTCTTTTCTGTACTGTTATATATTCAGCTGTGATGCTGTAAAACAGTGGGTCGAGACATTAAGACCTCTATAATTAACAAAAAAGAAATGGCAAAACCAAAACACATCCACAGAAGCAAATTTTCAGCACAAATCTGCATAATCTCATCCGTGTTCAGTGATTACCTCATGTACCCATATATCGCCATTCAAACAGAAACTGCCCTGGAGACACTGGAATTACAGAATGAGTCAGAAATACTCATGGGCCCCACTCATCTGTGAACATTAACACACCCGTATTTCAGAAGTGCACATGCACGTTGAATACACAACTGAAGCTATATATGGTAAATTAGGCTTGACACTGTGGTGTGCATTATCTTTGGAGTTCTCTTGCTCGGTTGCACAGTGCCTTCAAGAAGTCTTCAGCTCTTCCTTTGGTGCTGAACAGCCCTGTGATGAAGGTACCCAATACCCACAAGAAATTCAGTCCTGCAATAGTTCTATCTTTTATCTAAAGCATAGGACCTATTTTATAATCTCCTGTGATGGAAGACGTAAAGTAAATGATGTCTTACTGCTTTTCTTATTTCTCCGTCTAAGCATTAAAGAAGGTTCTGTTCATCCTATTAAAGTATCACACTTAAATGGCAAACAGGTGTCTAACGTGGCATCAGAAACATCAATTCCCAACTGAGAGAATTCTCAGAAGGAGTCTCACTTTTGGTGCTTACAGTATGAAATCCAGCACTATTTTATGCCTGTGATCTTATTTATGGATCTTCATCTTTCCCTTCTGAAAGGCTGGAATTTGTTGCTGCCATTTTCAGCAAGGTGTAGCTGGGGCTCATGAGCTCAGAGGTGATATTCTGTGGGACCACTTGTCTTTTGTTTGTGCATTTGTTAGCATGGGAAAACTGTTGGTCTACATCTTCCCTCCCCCTCCTGGTGGGATTGTCTGTTTAGGAGGGCACTAGAGCCCTTGCTCTCGAACATTGCTTTCAATGCTATTTCCTTTTAAGTATTTTCTCAGACTTTACTGAAGACTGCTTGTACTAAGTGCTGTAAAGCAGCTCTTGAACTCTCTACTTTATCCTTGCTTTGTGGCACTTAGAATCAATTTAGGTTGGAAGGTCATTTGGTCTGCAGGTCATCTAGACCTAACTACTGAATAAGTAAAACCCACTTAAATCTGGTTGCTCAGAGCCTTCCAGTCAAATTGAAGTCCCTCGAGGATTTCGCAGCTCCCTGATAGATTCACACTATGATTGCTTTGTTTTACCATGGTTTTCTTTCTTAGACTTTCCATTACCTAGAAGAAACTGCATGAGATTTTTTTGTGGTCTCCAGAAAGGGTAAATACTTGGATTTTGCATAGAAGGATGGATCTTGCTTTGGACTACTTTGGGGAGATGCTGCCACAGCACAGTTATGTTTTGGACAGAATACTTGTGATGTTTCCAAGAAGTATAGTTCAGAAGGATTTTAAAGGGTAAAATGAAACATGAAAACGGTCAGTTATGGCACTTAATTTGATGCAGCAGAAACTGAAGATACCACCTGAAAATCTCAGACTATCAGAATTTTAGTGCATAAATATTTTGAAGACTGTTTCTTAGTGCACCAGATGAGATTTCTTTAACTTGATCTCTATAAATGAGCGTTTCCTCTAGCAAAGCACCAGGTTGAAGACTGCTTTACCATTTAAGAAGGGCCACTCTGACATTTTGGGGGTAATATTTTTGCAAATATCTTCTGGCAGCAGTTAACAATGGTTTCCAGGCTCTGTGGTCTTACCAGATCTGCTAATGATGTGTCAATTTTCACAGCAAGTGAAAAGAGTGAAAGAGAAGAGGCCAAGTGTCTTCATTTGAATGTAATTATTTGAGGCATGGAGTTCTGTACTCCTCATTTTCATTTCTTTGATACATTCTGTGTCATCTGCTGTTAAAAAGTTATTTCCAAAGCTGCCCCAAACCTCATGTAGTTAGGCACTTGGTTTTATAACACTTCCAAATGCAAATTGGAATTTCTGGTAATTTTGCTTGTGGTGTTTGTTGGGTTTTGTGTTTGTTTCATGGTGAAGTTTGGGATTTTGTTATTGTTGTTGCATTTGTTTTTTTCAGTTTGGTTTGGTTTTTTTAGATATGAATAGTGAGGATGAAAATGACAACCTCTTACCAAAAAAAAAATAAAAAAAATAGAATGTAAAGGCCAATTGCTGTTGTAGGAGGGGAAAACAAGCCCTTAGGAAAGATCGTGTGCATTTTGGGAAGTACAGTGTTCCTTCCTGTTCCTAAGACTCCTGAGGCCAACAGATTAGAAATGGTAAAATTTCCAAGAAGATTCCAAAATCCCAAGAGGAGACTGTTTGCAGAGGGAAAGAGGTAACTGGCTTAACTGTGCAGGATTCGTACTATCCAATCTCTATAAAAACGTGTTGGATCGGTAGATATTTCTGCCGTGCTCCTCTGTCCCATTTTAGCTGTGTAGCTCTATTTTTAATTTTTCTCAGGGGGAAATAACCTTCATGTCATAGTCCCACTGCTTCTTCTAATGAAGTACTACTTTTGTACCCATTCAGTCCATATCTACGCAACACTATATTCTCCCTCCACAACCGGTTTCTAGAGGAAGTCCTATGGGTGGGAGATATCTTCAAGCTTTTTTTCTATTTTAATATTACCCTTTTAAGTACTGTAAATGCCTTTATCTCTATTTCACTTGCTTCACAAGTTTGATATTAACAGGTTTGATATTAACAGGACTATTTTTTTAGCCTATTGAATATCCAGGAGATTTTTGAGATGCCTCCTTTTCTTGACTTGTGTTGCACCCGTATCCCAAAGAAATTGTCTTTGTCTTTGAGTTCCAGGGTTAAACATTTTTTTCTTTCAGTCAGTTCCTCTACAAATGCCAGAGGTATGTTGTTTCTGCCTTACTTTTAAAAGACAAGACTGATTTAAACTCCTTCTTTAAACATAAGATTAAATTTAGCTTTAACAACGCTACTTAAAACATACATCTCAGTCTCTAATATAAATCATTGTAGCAGTTGATACACTGTCTAAATGCATCTTCTCCAGGAGGCCAAGATCACTCTGGACTTTATTCACTTGATTTATTTTGTTTGTTCTCATTATGTCAGTGAAATTGGTATCAGCTTATTTGAAGTTTAAATCAGGAGAGATCATGTGAAGGATGTTGTGCAAATATACTCTGTTATTGCCTGGGTAATTGTGCAATGACTCATGGTATCTTTTAGTTGGGAATCAGTTTGTTTCTCTGGACTTCACCAGATGTCCATCAATGGTCATGTTCTACCCAACCATCTTTTCTTACAGCATATGATAAAGTTTATTGTCTTGCTCTACATAAGTATTTGTAAATAATATTGGTAAATAATAGGTTTCATTAGTTCCATTGTTTGGACTGAAAACTACATAAACCAAGATAAATTATGTTGACCAGAATTGATTAACACAATTGGAAGACTTACAGGGTCTGAACCCACCACTTTAGGTCCTTTCTTCAGTACATGTAATTAGACAAGCACATGTCTCATTCAAGGTAAAATTACCATAGAGACAAGCAAGTAACAGGGAGCAGCAGCATCTGTCCGTGTTAGGAACAGGATGAGATAAATGTACACAGAGGAGACCCAAACACAACTATTTGTCTTATTTGCATTATCTTCACAAAGTTCTGAGCTATTCAGTTATTGACATCAGTGAGGTATTAGCTCCAAAAAAAAAATGTTTTCTTTATTGAGGGATGGATAACTCAGGGTATCATCCACAAAAACGACGTGCTGCAACATTATGACAAAAATTAAAAACCAGTGGAAGTGTATAGATTTTGAAAAATGTGAATCCAGGGTAGAGCCTGGGGAAACTCCATAACTCACAGTAGCTTGGAGGAGCGTTTATTTATGGTTATAAGCTTTCACCCCTGAGACATGTAAAAATAAAAGCTTGTCATATTCCACCTTTACTACAAGGTCGTTACAAAAAACTTACCAAGACTGTTGTAGTGGCATAGTGTGATCTGAAGCCTGATTGAAATTTTTCAGATATGCTAGTGCTATGGAAATAGGGGAGCCCTTCTTTGTAAAATCTTATGATGTTTTTATTCAAAATACAGTTTCAACTTCTAAAGGTAGAACGTTCCTATGTCACTTTAAGGTATTAAAAGCACCTTTAGCATTTATAAGTTGTTGTACTTTTGGAGGGAACAACAAAGCTAATGAAGCCTTAATAACCATTCCTTTACTGTCTCTTTGGTATTCCCTCCCCTGTAGTTTAGTCACTGCTACCAATATATAACACAGGAGGTCCAGTGCTTTTTTTCCAGTGATTAAATCCTATCTGTTGGTTAGACCTGTGAGGTTGAAATGTGTGGATTTCATTCCTGTGCTGGCCACAGTTTTCCTCCGGGATTTCTCATGGAAGTTAAGAGTCAGAGTTTTCTCATATTCATCATTTCTGAGGAGGAGGAAAGTGATGCTAAAGAACAAAATTTGATGCTTGTCTGTGAAGACAGTGCGCAGAAAAATAAAAAAGAGTTTTGAAAATTAACATATATAACTGCAGAAGGACTGTGAAGGCATATATGAAACATTGCTCTTCCTTGCACGCATTTGGTGTCAACACTTATACAGGAGCAGGTATTTGAGAAATTAATTTAGGTAGGAAATTGTTATTGTTTCTTCAGTTCTTGTTCTATTTTGGTGAAAAGAATATGGTATTTTCAATTTAACATTCAGTCTCTAAATATAACAATGTGTTGGATTTTGATGATTTTTTTAAAAAAAATCTTCTTAAATACAAAAGTTCACATTAGACCAAGATACTAGATTATTTCACAAATATTTCCATCAGATAAAAAAAAAGCATTATAATTACATTAGACTCTTGAAAAAATGTACATATTTACTTAAGTATATTTTATATATGTCATTTGCCAATTTGGGAGAGAAAGCAGTTGTCTGAGGAGTTTTTTTAGAAGATTCACAAAATGTTTCTATGCTTTCTTTTTTCCCCCCCTTAAAAACTCCAGCTGATCCTCAGACAGAAAAAGCTGGAATCATAATGATAATAGTAGTTCTTAACAAAGTTGCTCACTGCTCTTCACCCTTTGCAATTATATTTGGGAAATACTTGGCCTTAGCATCTGTAAGACCTTTCCAATATTGAGACAGCTGAGATTTCCACGTGATGTTGTGTGCACACAGTCCAAATGCTCACCACTGTAGTTCCAGGCAGAATCCTTCTGCCATTCAAGGTCCCAAGTTCTGCTGTGTACTAAGGAGACTCTGAAAATATGAATTGACTTTTCCTTTCTGAGATGGAGCAGCACTGGAAGCAGCAGTTTGACAAGCATATATATCCTCTTTACTGCTTTTAATGGATTTTATTTTCGTATGTTTTCCAGAACAGATGTAAAAAAGCACTATTAACAGTTGTGGTAAAGTAACACGCTCATTAAAGTCTCAGGTCATCATGGAATAAAGCTGCTCAAACAGCACAGAAATAGCAAAGGAAAGTACAAAGCCTCCCTGAAACAATATCTGTAGGGGCACGCTGTTGCTGTTGACATGTCCTTTTCATTTCAGAGACATCTATGCTGAGGCAATATGTCAGTCATTTATTGACTAAATAGTTATTTAGCCAGTATAGAAGGATTTGGGATGGAGCAAGATAGTGTTTGTTTTCACACTTGTGAGGTGCAGCACAGTTACGGGAGAGGGACTCCAGGGTGGATGTTCCATTTTGAGGTGGGACCTGGTTGTCCTGGACTGAAGCATTTTGTCAGTTCTTATTCCCCGGCTTTCAGATAGGCCACTCTTCCCTCCACAATGGCTAAAATAAATTCTGATTGCCTTTTTTTTTTTTTTTTTTTTTCAATTTGTCTGCCCTCATTTGGTTTTTAAGTATTTGAGACCAGACTGTCAAAAGCAGTGTATTAGGAGAGCTTGCCATACTTGAATAGAACTCTGCTGGAAATGTGGTTCTTTTATTTGCTATTTGAATGGAGGTACTGTTGTAAATCTGGTCATGGTATTAAGCATTGAGCCCTTATGGTTATCTGCAGTGAATTTCTGTAGGCAGTGCATTGCGTTTCCCGTATGAAAGTATCGTGAACACATAGGACGCAGACACATATCGCTGTGTACTGGCTCAGTTAAGCAATTTTTCACATTCCAGCCAGACAAAACACTGCTTCACAGTCCAGACTGTTAATTTAGGTACAATCAAAAGGATATAGTGAGTTCCCAAGATGCGTTTGTGATATTTTAAACGTGCTGTGGGATTGCTGGGCATGATTGCCTGAAATCTGGCAGTTGGATGGAGCTGCTGCTCTGAGGCAGTTTGTTGACTTCTCTTTGTCCCAAACATCTGAATTCCTCAACTTCTGTTGAGACAAAATTTCTTAAAGAGAAAAGGAATTTGATAATTGTACTTAAATACTGGAGAAAAAAGGTAACAGTTGGTTACAGTAAATCCGTGGTCACTGATTTTTACTTCTCTGTTGATAAACACTTTTGAAAGCACAGGCTTTTATTTTGGTCTTGGCTTTGTTCCAAAGTGCTTTTATAACCAAAGGAAATGGAGAAAGTGCTTTAAATATGAGGTTTTATTTTTTTTTCTCAAATGCTTTATTGAACACCATAGGACTTACTCCGATTCTCCACATTAGCTTAGTTCTCAAGATTTGTTTCTTAAATCACTCTATGACATCAGATCTTCAAAGAATTTATTTTACTTTAGTGGACAGTGGTCGGTGAAACACATGGTGTTTAAATGGCTGAGGATTTACTATCACTGCTAACATTTGTAGCTTTATATTAGTATTAGCTCACTTTCCTGTTTGAGGCATAAAGGCCTAAATCACCTAAGACTTTTTGATGTGCGCTACCATAGTTCCATAAGGATCTCTAGTTCTTTGTAAGTAGGCATTATGCTCAGCATTACTCTGGGATTCTTTCAAGGGCTAATAACTTCAAGGACTTCCTCACATTTTAATGATGGACTGCGTATAAGGCGAAGGTAGTGGAAAACACTTGAGCAGAGTACCTTGTAGCGAGTGTTTTTTTTCTTGTGCTCTCTTCATGCAGTACTATTTCAAAAAATCTGGTGTGATTAGAAACAGTCATGAGATGATTCCTGTTGATCTATTGACCACAAGATCTGGTGGATCACTAGAGATGGAGAGAAATATGCAGTGTTTGCTGTAAGTTGTTGATTCTGAATTAACATCCTTTGCAGCAGCCAACAGCAGAGGTCATACCCAGGCTTTGCAGGTCCCCATGTGCCTTAGAGCTGCTATTAGAAGTCACTGTCACTTTGCCAAATCCTGGCTTTGCTCCTTGTGCTGGTTTAGAATGGTGTAAGTAAAGATTAGATTCCTGATTTATATACGTATCTGTGCATGATGGAATACATCCAACTGGTTTTCCCACAGCCTCACTTTTCTTAACTCTTACTGAGAGTACTGCAACCCTTCTTCTTTCGTGAGGGGTGGCTTTTCTATTTGTGTGGGTTTTTTAATAATTATTCTCATTTCTATGTGTGTACATTCCACGTTCTGTGTGTGGTGCATCAGGAGAAAAAGGATTTATTTTAGTTGGGTATAGAAACAATTGTACATAAACCATACGTTTCTCAAGGTCGAAATTTTTGCTTTTCATGTAGTTTGCTTTTCATTAAAAATGTCTGCTGTTGGAAATCCCTTTGTTTCATGACATAGTTTCAGAAGTAACAATTTTCATGTATTTTGGGGAATAGTACTTATTGTGTTTATCTGTCACTGACTTCTAGAAATGTAAAGTGTGTCAGCTAGTGCTTCCCAAGTATCAGCTCAGAAATTAAGGGAGAATATCAATCCCTGTCCATTGGCATTTTAGGAATTTACAAGTGTCTAAAACTAATGAGCTAAGAATTCAGCATTCTTTTCAGGTAAATTTATGTACAGAAATGAAAAGGATGAATAGGCTTTCCTCTCATGGTTGGGCTTCTCTTACAGAATTTATTTTTTGTAATGATTATCATAATGGAATACCCATCCTGCTCAAACAATAAATATTCCCCAGAAAGCAGAACAGTAAAAATGCTTTTCCAGAGCAGACATAATATAATAAGGTTTAGGTTGGATATTAGAGAAAGGTTCTTCACTCAAAGAGTGGTCAGGCACTGGAACGGCAAAGTGGTCACAGCATCAAGCCTGTCTGAGTTCTGGAAGTGTTTGGACAGTGCTCTCAGAGACATGGTGTGATTCTTGGGGCGGTCCTGTGCAGGGCCAGGAGTTGGACTCAGTACTGTCAGTCAGAGCTGGGAGAAGGTTTTGTCTTTAGCAAAGCAAAGCACTTGAGCATGTCCAGCTTAGCTCACTTGACGTGGGTAATGGAAATTGCAGCATGATCTTTGTATCTGCTGTGCTAATGTCAGACCATATTTCTTTGCAAGGCTACTGACTTAATGTCTTTCGCTTCTTGGTTTGAGGTGAAGGCATAAGTTTCTAGAAGGTCTGTAGCTCAGCACTGGAACATGCAATAGGGTGAACATTACTAGAGAATTTCCAAAAAGATGTTTTTTTCAAGACTTCCCTGCATTTTCATTAGCACGGTCCTAGTTATACCGAAGACAAGTGCATGTGACTGAGCAGATCTTGTTCAGTTGTTTCTAAGTACTCTGTTCTGTGCTGCAGGAATTACAGAGGAAGTTGTCTGAACCTTTTCCCAGGATTCTGGTCAAAGCCTGTGTGCCAGTGTTTCACTTGTTTACACTGGGGTCACAGGTTGAAATCTCCAAACCTGTTAGAGAAAAGAAGGCAAAACAGGAGTTTGATATACTTGGGACCTGTGTGAAGGATGACTGGAGGAAGAAACTCCTGAAAGGAGGAAGAAAGCACTGAATTAAGTGGGAGAGGATTTTTAAGTAAATGGTAAACACAGACTTTACATATTAATTAAACTAAACCATATTTCTAGTACTCAGATCTTTCAGCTTCCATGCTGATTTGCATTTCAGAATAGTTCCTGGTAGGCCATCCCCTGGCTTCCCACCAGGCCCGAGGGTGTTTTCGGTAATTTTTTTTTCCATTTTCAGTGTTGTTCTGTCACTTGTCATTCAAGTATTAAGGCCTTGTGAAAACACATTGTTTCCTTGTTTCTCTCTGCTTTGTTTCCTTGAGTGTGTGATGTGAGCTTCTATTAGGCATAAATTGTGTATCCTGGGGGACCATAATAGAAAAACACAAAATGCCAATCAATCTGTAAAATTTCACAGCCATGCTTAAAATGTGTGTGGGAGAAGTGGGGATTCTTAGAGGAGAAACACTGTGCTGGGGGAGAGATCTGGGCTGGCATCAGGAGGATGCCAGTGAAAGGAAAGACAAGGCTCTCTCAACTAGTGTGGCTTGTGATTGAAATTAGCCCATTTAGACTGGAAACCTGTTGAGCTTTGTGTTTCAGCCGTCGCTATTCACTTATCTGCAGTATGGTAATGTAGTCATTATGCTTTGTGTGGCTGTTGAATGCATTACAATGTGAAGTCAGATTGGAGCATGAAAGTTCACTAAAATGCTAGGTTTGCTTTTTCTCCAAATCAGGGTGAAACGTAGCAGATTTTTTTCGATGGTGAACTCTGTGAGCTGGCCTTCAAAATGCACACAGGCTGCCTTGTATACTTCTAGATTCATTCCTGACCAGAAAAGACTGGCTAGCTGAAAGAGACTTGGGCAGCTCAGGAAACCCAGAAACTGATATGAAACAGAAGCTGAAGAGAAGCAGTACCTCAAACTTATTTTATTTTCCATTGATTTAAATTTTCTATCAAAAAGTAATGATTGCAGTGTTTTCTAGTGGGGATTGACATCTATTTTTCTAAGAATAAAGGGCAAAAATGACATTTGGATTCCAGAAGAAATATCATTTAGCTATGTCAAAGAAAGTATCTGGGACTCTAATGACCTACTTTCCTGTTAAATCTCTAGGCCATTGCTGAAGCTAGGAGCATAGGGAAAATACATTTCATCTTCAAAGACTTCAAGATGAGGTTTATAACTTTCTTTAGGAGAAAAAAAATGAATCCTCTCTCCTGAATTGAGACAGATAAAGTTTCAGCGCAAGATGGATATTTTTCCCTGAAGATTTGAAAATTAAACCACCTGCTTTAAATGAGAAGTTTGAAAAAAAATGCAGTGCTAATCCAGTGTCTTCAATGTGAAAAGAAGAAGAAATTTATATATTTTTACTTCTGTATAGGTCTAAGTAAATAGAAAAGACTTGGGATTTTTCAAATAGCACAAGGACAGAAAAATACTTTCATATATCCATGGGTCCTAAGGGTACTGACAGATGAAGTGGCTGAGCCATTATATTTTAGAAGTTGTGGCAGTTGGTCAAGTTCCCGCTGACTACAAAAAAAGAAATATAACCCCCACTTTTTAAAAAGAGAAAAAGGAAAACCCAGGGAACTACAGGCCCGGTCAGTCAGTGCCAGCAAGATCATGGATCAGATCCTTGTGGTAACTCTGCTAAGGCACATGGAGAATAGGGAGGTGATTGATGACAGACAGCAGGGCTTCACTAAGGGGCAAATTACGCCTGACAAATCTGATGGCCGCCTACGACGAGGTTACAGCATTTGGTGGATGAGGGAAGAGCGACTGAGAACATCTACCTGGACTTGTGCAAAGCCTTTGATGCTGTCCGTCACAACGCCCTTGTCTCTAAACTGGAGAGACATGGATTTGATGGATGGACTGCTCCAGACATAAGGAATCGCCTGGAGTTGTGGTCAACAGCTCGATTTCCAAGGGGAGGCCAGCGACGAAAGGCCTTCCTTGGGGGTCAGGACTGGGCCCAGTGCTGTTTAACACCTCGGTCAGTGACAAGAACAGTGGGATTCACTGCACCCACGGTGAGTTTGCCAGTGTCACCAGGCTGTGTGGTGGAGTGCACACACTGGAGGGAAGGGATGCCCTGGTTGTCAGACCTGAGACACGTGCCTGTGTGAATCTCATGAAGTTTAGCAAGGCCAAGTGCAATGTCCTACACCTGGGTTGGGGCAATCCTAAGCTGGTAATGGCTTTAAACTGAAAGAGGGCAGTTTTAGATTAGAACTTTAGGAGAAAGTTCTTCATTGTGAGGGTGGTGAGGCGTTGGAACAGGTTGCCCAGAGAAGCTGGGGATGCTCCATCCCTGGAAGTGCTAAAGATCAGGCTGAATGGGGTTCTTAGCGACTTGATCTGCTCTGGTAGAGGGTGTCCCTGCCTATGGCAGGGTTGTTGAAGTTAGATGATCTTTAAGGTCCCTTCCAACCCTAACCTTTCTATGGCATGATTCTGTGATGTTATAGCTGGAATCAGAGCTCCTTTAAGTATTTGGGGGGGAAATTGCATTGTTTAGCAGCACTTCATATTTTCCTGATGTACTATATTAAGGCAAGTTCCATATCCAGTGTATTTCACTCTATTTGTAGTTGAATCTGATAGCTTGCCTGCGGATTTTCATCATTCTGTTTTAGGAAATAGTAAACTGTGCAAAGCCATGTGTCCACACATGATGTAGCAGGTAAACAAGCAGGCTCATAATGTCTGTATGGGTGGGGGGTTTAGCCTAATTTCACATTCCCGATCTTCTGGAACAAGCCAGATGACTGCTTCTTTGTCCTTCACCACAGACTGCTGTCTCCTGACTTCAGATTTGGGTGGGAAAACCTGCACTTGGTTTTGATTGTCTACTAAAAATCCCGGCACTCAGGAATTTGTGGAGTTCAGTGAGGCAATCAGAAAGAAATACTGACTTAGGTCTTGAATCAGAAATAGGACAGCTCGGGCATAGCTGTGCATCAAAGCAATGTAGGCACATGGATAAAAGCTTAACAGATGGCTGCTGGATGTCACTGGCTTGGAGCAAGGAAGAGCTGATGCATTGTGTCTCATTGGGCCATACAGATATTCCCCACACCTCACTAGGACTTCAAATTCTTTTGAGTCTTTAATATAGATGAACCTGTTTTGAAATCATCCTTTGTTCTGAAAGATGCAAAAGCTGTCTTTTTTGAAAATTACCTGTTCATGATGGGGGAAATATTCGAATTGGCATTACATCTTGGTTCTTACATTCTCAAATGCTTTTTTTTTTCTTCATGGAATTTAGTGTATAACTGCAATCAGTACTTCAAAGTTTTATGCAACTGTGTCACTTGAAGAAAGGAGATGTGCTCAGGGGATTGAGGAGAGAAATAAAAAATTGGGAAGTGGAGAAGACAATTTTATCTGACTTTTTCAGTATGTTAATTTTTGTGTTAATGGCAATTACTCTTCATAAAACATTGGACCTGACCAAAAGGAAAAAGGTGTTATTTTTGTCTCCCCCTTATTCTGTGACTCTCAAGCACTCATGTACATGAACTCCAGCACCTTAGTTGTGGTGTTGGGGCTTTCTGCATAATTCATCATAAAAGAACATGAGGCATTCACCAGTCGGTGCTCATTCAGAGATGTTCTGCATTACTAGCAGCAGTAGTAAATATGCCTGCTCCATACATAATTTATGGTTTTCAGTGGAGATAGTTTTATGCTTCATAATAGGCTAGCTTTGGTCCCTTGAATTTTGTTTGTTAAACTTAGAGGTTGGGTACAAAAGAAAAAAAAGACACTAAAATCTCTTTCTTGCATTGCTTGTTTCAACAGTCTTTGTTTCCAGATCCCATTAACAAAGTTGAAATTGTTTCTGACCCACTTTTGGGGAAATAAGCCTTCCTATAATGGGTTTTGTGTGTAAGACTTTTTGTTAGCCAATTCCCTCCACACCCAACTTGAACTAAAATGAAAATTGGCTTAGAAACCTTAGGATAGCCTATTCTATGCTTCTACTTAAAGAATTTATTGTTATTTCTTATGAGCTATAAGAGGGAAATGTAAACAGACTTTGTGTTTTATGAATCCCTCTTTTATTCCTGTGATGCAACTAGAGACTATGTATAAATGTAAATGAATTTGGTGGAACTCACTGAGGTGTTCTGTTTTGTTTTTTCTTTGTAAAGTTTACATTAAAATACTCTATATAGAGAAAATATTTTTTTAATGAAAAATATTTGAAGGATATTCCATCTTTCAAATTCACTGAGGTGTCAAGGAAAAAAAAATGAACCAAAATCAAACCAAACAAATTGAAACAAAGTAATTTGAAAATAATTTAGTTTGCTAAAACTTAAAACTTTGCTTTTATACTTTGTCATTAGTTTGTTCAGCAATTCTTATGCAATATGTGAATTTAAGGGTTATCAAATGTAGAAGGCAATATTTAAAGAAAAACAACAGCTGAAATGCATTTCTGAATAAAAATTATCAGTGTTCCTTCTGGCATATCAGAGTTTAAAGTTATTTTTTTTAAACAGAAAGTCATCAGAATGAATGCATTTCTGGGACATATTTTGGTGTTGACATAAAAGAACTTTCTGATGGAGTTTGTGCTTTCAACTTTCTTTCTCTTGATCCAATTTTCTCTGTACTGATTTTTTTTTTTCCCAATTCTAGTGATCACTATACTTTAACCTATTATCATTCTTTGTTTTTAAAGCCTTCTTCACACCCACGCTATTTCAGCTAGAAGCTTTGAATTGACTAGTTTTTCAGCCATTACTAAGATCAGCCCTTTGGAAACTAGGCCTTTTCTATACATGTCAAGTTAAGCATTTTAAAGACTAATTAAAAATTGCTCATTGCTGTTCAGACTTCTTGTCATAATCTTTTTCTCTCAGTCTTCCTGAGGTTTCAGTCATCTGCAGGTAGTCTGCCCAAAGCAGTGATTTAAATATTCTCTCTGTCTGCAGTCCAGTTCAGTTGCTCTGTTTCTCTGCCTTATGATTCCCACTTCATCAGATTCCATTTCTCTAGTGTTGTCTGCAAGACATAATATCATTTTAGTCCAGCCTTCATTTCTGCTCTTACACTTTAATGTTTTTAATGTTGAGGGGTTTTTTTTAATGTAATGTGGTCTCTCAGCTATTTTTAAGTGATAATAACTGAAGCCTTACACCATGAATGCAAAAGGGAGAATGGGGTAGAACTAGCTCTTACCGTCTCTTTGTCTTACCTTCTGAAGTCGTTAATCTGTGTATGATCACACACCAGCAGAGCTTTTTCTGACCTCTTAGGAGTGTGTTTGCTTAGAGGAGGGGTATAGCTTTTCTATCGCATCTTTAATAGCACAGCCACACTGAGCAGCTCTCAAAAGTGCTGAAAAAGTTATCTTCTACTTTTTACCTCGTTTTGTTATTTTAATACTTTTGGTCTCATCATCTGTAAGAATATGAGGGAGAACAAATAAAAAAGTTTATCTTCTTTGCTGGCAGAGCTTGCAAATGTTGCTTCCAGCAGTGAAGGGAGTGAGTCTTAGCTTCTTATTGTAGTGGTTTCACCATAGCTCTTAGGACGTTGTGTTACATTTCGTTAGATATCTCTGGTTTCCATAATTTGGGAGCAAAAATCTGATTAATATCTCTTTTGCTACAAGTGTATTGGCATTTGTCCACATTGAACAATTTTTCATGCTGTGTTCTAGGTAGGAAAAGCAGAAATACCCTACCCCCATGTGCCTCCACCTAATTTTCCAGGAGTCCTGCGTCAGCTGTGTGTGAGCAGAGTGTCTGCTCTGCACAGGCTTGCAGCGCTTTCTGCTGTACATTTTGTTCCAGGCTTTTGGAACAGAACTTCCCATATATAAACAAATGTGATATTGCTTTGGGGGGTGAGAGGGGCTGCTGATTTTGTTGATTTTTTTTTTTTCCCCTGTCTTCCCTGTGATGTTGTCCTTCTGTATATGAAGCCTGAAGCAAGAGTATTTGTAACATCAGTAGTTAGAGCAGTCAAAAGTAAGTGAGCTTTCTGTATCACTGTACTAATGCTCCAATATAAACTGGCATAGAGATTTCATGCTTTTCCTGTTCTTGTACCAGCAGCTTAGTGCATCTTGTGTGGCTTCTGGAACAAAAGAATCAGAGTGCAGCAGTGGTGCAACATGCAATTGTTTCTTTCACATTTTCATTTGTATCTGAAGAAGAAAGCTCTTATCTCCTGCTGCCCTGTGACAAGTCTCATGTTGTTTGGTGTTCTGTTGGTTTTCTCTTTCATTGAAGCTCCAGCTCTTGGAATCACTGGATTTTATATATATATATTTTCCCATATGGATTGAATAAGAAATTGGAAATCTTTATGCAAATCCCAATTCATAATTTTAGTTGTTGGTTTTCTCACCTTGTTTGCATCCTTTCTTGGAGCAGGTTCATTTACTTTGAAGATTTTTTTTTTCTTGATAGTGTATTTGGACGGAGCTGTTCTGCCTGTTTTAAAGCTGGGATGAATTAAAAAAAGAAAACAGAACAAACAACTCTTTATAGGCCAGTGCAGTTCTACAAGAGTTGTATAAAAGTGCTTCTTGCTGAAAATATAAGCAGGGCCTAGTTTTGGATTTTTTCCCCTCTTACCCCAAAGCAAAGCCATTAAAAGCTGGTTTTATACAGAGGATATTTGAGAACCTGTATATACTCCTAGAAAAGAAAGATTCCATGCATGTGGAATGAGATAAACTAGCTGCAGTGAGTTTATTGTTTCAAAATAATTGCTCAGAAGCAGTATAAATAATGTTGGAGTCTTTCAGTGGAAAAGACACTGAAACATGGGCTTGTTTGGAGACCGCAATAGTTACCTTGTTTTTTACGTGAAAACATAGGGCAGAATTATGTTTAACTGAAAGCCAGGCAGATATTCTTGGCCTTTTAAATATGCAAACTTTCTTTGTGAAATGTTGTTGTAAGTTGTTTCTGTAAGTGAGTTTAGTGTAATGTTAAGTAAGAGAACTCCGGCTGGGTTTTGAGTCATCTTTTGTAATCATACTGCATTGTTATTTCAATGCGTGTTTGATTTATATGTGTCTGTTTGCATAGAAGTATCTCTTGCACACAGGAAATCACAGATGTGTGGTTTGGTAATGATTTTCTTTCTTAGAAGTTGATACCAGAGAAGTTCTTCCCGGTCCTTGTGAGCTCAGTTGCGCTGATCCAGCTGTTTGCCAGCCAGGCTGGGACTGCTGAAACCCAACCATTTCTCAGACTCAGCTCAGGGTCTGGCCGGTCTGTGCTACAGCAGAACTTGGCAAGGGAGATAAGCATCTCGAGGAAAGCAGCAGAGACATTCTAGACTGGGCTGCCAATGGCAGAGTAAGGAAGGTAGACTTCCTGATCCGAGTCTGTCGTACGTGAGAAGCATCCTCGACAAAAGGCTTCGAGGCAACTGCTTTCGATGGCAGAAAGTATAGATTTGAAATGGAAGGATATCTAAATTAGACATGATTTAATTTTGTATCAGATCAATTGAGAAGATGAAATCCTCTTTTATGCCCCTGATTTTTTTAGACATGGTCTGTATTATAGCAAGCTACATTTCTTCTGACTTTTGGCTTGTGTTGGCATTACCTTCTTGGTAAGTCCGTTTTGATCAGTGGATAATTTTTCTGGGAGAACTAAAGAATGGGAAGTCCAACAAATGCAATAAGAAAGATTTATAAGCGCATGAGACTATAATCCTGTGGTGCTCAGGAGAACTTGCTGAGGCTTTTTATGCAATGCATGATGGTAAAAGATATCTTCATTGCTATCATTCTTTCTGTTCCTTTGATTCTCAGAGTCAAGCAGAAGGAGCAACATCTAAAAGTGAGTAAAACAGCACTTGTAATATCAAGAGGTAGAAGACTGTAGAAAAGCTAGGTTTTTACTAAGGGTTTAGAAAGAACTTGTTATGGATCTTGCTGTACCTTCTTGAAATTGGGGATACATAACTACTGAAATTAAGATAGTTTAAAAAAGCAATATAACAATGTTGTAGAGAGCACTGATCTCTACTCCACAGCTGCTTGGCCCAAAGGTCAGGTATGCAAGATATACACTGGTGATAGAATCAAGTTTATCTCAGTAATTTGTTTGTGGTTCTGTTGAGGAAACTGAGGAAGATCAGTGAAACTGATGGTTGCACTGCAAATTGGGGTATAGCGTGGAGACAGTTGTGCTTGCTCTAGGTCAGAAATGGAGAAAAAGTATTAATGAGCCCTTGTCGGACTTGGTCCTGTAGCACTCACCTACTTCCCACAGCCTGTTCTGAAGAAAAAGCACTAAGCACTGGACTACAGACTGAAAAGAAAAAAAGAATCCAAGTGTGACAGATGCCTTGAGCCTGAGTATTGACTGAGAAAAGATTTGAACCGTGAGCAAAGTCACCTTTTCTGTTGTTTTATGTGCTCTGTGCTCAGAGACATAGAACTTTATGCACTCTTTTTAGACTGCTGTGACTTCATCACAGAAAATGCCCACTACATCATCAGCTTCCTGTCCCAAATGGAATGTTTCTCAAATCTTTATATTCTTAGCTAACTACTTCACAACAAAACCAGTTACTCTATAATGAAAGGAGCCTGTGCAGTGAACATGTAGATGTGTGTGGGTATAAAATTTCCAGTAAACATGTTAATAAAATACATTGTGTTCTAAGCACTTGCTTGTTTTCTTTGTCAGTGTATATAAACAAGTGCACAGTCTTGAGAATACAGAAGTCTTGATACTCAAAGCAAAGGCACTTGGTGAGCGAGATCAGATCTCTTACCTTCCACTCATATATGGTATTTCAAGCTGGGATTCTGATTGCTGAGTGGATGAATGCCAAGAAGAAGGTGCTTTGTGCAAACAGAAAGAAAAAATATTAGTTGAATGTAAGCAGGGAACCAGATTTAGAAATATTCGTGTTGCATTTTCTACTGTGTAGTTTAAAAAACTTAGAATGGCCAGCTAGAAAAAAAAAATAAATTACTTATTTTACTCAGAACATACTGTGATTGAAAGCCACTAAAATGATTATGCTCATTCTGAGACCTAAACCCAAGCGTCAGTTGTCTGCAATGTACTTTAAAAACTTACTTTAAAATTCAAAAGTTCAGAAACTCATATTTAACTTACGTTCCTCCGCTTCAAAACACTTTAATTCATTGTATTGCTCTTTTATTTCTTCACCTGAGAAGTGCACTCTGCTGTCCAGAGAAAGTCTAGTTATCTCAATCTGTTCGACAGATGTTAGTCATTATATCTCCTCCTCCCCTCTCCTGCCCTCCTCTGATATGCAGATGGGGTCTTTGACATTTACATTTCCCTAATGGGGAAATATATTTCCCTGTTTAGTCTAGTTATTGTAACTGTTAAAAAGAATTTAAAAATCTCTATAATGAAGCTGGTAAATCAGTCTGGTAAATTTTATCAGATATCCTCCTCTGCTATGTAATTAATTTCTTACTGAGTGGGAGACTTATGCTTTGTAAGCCCCCTACATTTTCAAAATGAATTTGTAGTATATTTTAAGGCATTTTTAATTCATGTTTGCTCTTGTTTGCCTTTTCTTCTTACGAATAAAACCATCAACAGTCAGTACTAATGTAATTAACACTCTCTAGAACTGACTGCAAGAAGAACCACGTTTTTGTTGCGTGCCTTTGTGGTGCTCACAGACTGCAAAGCTGCTCAGCCGACAGCGATACATTAATAGGTGCAACTCATTCTCAACTCTTCTTTGCGTTTCCCTAATTGCATAGCAGCGTCTTTTGTTAGTCCTGCAAATATTTCACCCTTTAGGGCGATTAAGGAAATGGCACACCTGTGGCTGCCCCATATGTTCCTTTCAGGAATATTGCTGCTTCTAACTCCATGATCCCTAAAGAGGGGGCCGCTCACCCTCACTGGCTGAATCATTTTTCTTCCTGCCTCTCCTTGCAGCACTGTTTAGTGAACCCAGAGTTTCATTTCCATCTGGGCATGTGAGTGTGGCACTGATTCAGGTAATAACCACGTGTGGGCATGTCAGCTGAGCTGCTGGTGCCCGCACTGGCAAGATTAAAGCTCGTTCCAAAGATACTTGTCATTCAGCAAGCAAACCTTCAGCTGCTCTGTGCTTTTTTTTTTTTTCTCTGAAATGTGGTCACTCCACAGCTGGGAGTTACCTCACTGGGCTTTAAAGATATCTTTGTTACCACTCCTGCCTTTTGGCCATGATAAAATAATATGATTTAATCCTGGAAAATAGCATATTTGTATCAATTTATTATGTAAAAGGCAAGAAGTATGGCAATGTGACTAGAAGCAGAACTTTTGGCTATGCTGCAAATTTGACTCAAGCAAACATTTTTTCAACCATGTACAGAATACTTAATGTTTTTTTCTTTTCTAGAAGAAACTCACTCAAGTCAACATTTTTTTAGGTACCAAATAACCTTTAGAATAATTCAGTAAATTATAAAATAAAAGGGTTCAACTAAAATATTCTTACAGCCAAGTAGGGAATCCAGTCAACCATTACTGACATCAAGTCACTGATCTAGAAAATTACTTTAATGCACATATCAATATACTTGCTGATTTCTTACATTTCAGTGGATTTTAAAGAAAGTGTTATTTCAAAGGGCCCTTGTGTATCACGTTATAAAAGTCACTAAAACTTTTCTATACTAAAGCAATTATAGTTATTGTAGCCTCTAAGTCTGACCTTTTTTAATTAAAAATAATATTTTTTTAAGTAGGGCTTAGATGTACGAATATGACAGTATTTATATGCAGCTGATTAATTTGATTCTTTGCCTTTTGAATGCAGTTAATTTAACTGTGATTCTCATTCCAGATCTGTAAGGAATTCTTTTTTCACAAATACATACCAAAATATGATTTTGAGGAAGACAAGAAAATTTGAATTGTTGCGTTGATATCCTCGTTGCTGAAATCACTTCCTAAGAAATATGCAATTTTTCTAATTGAAAGTAATTGATGAATAAGGTTATTCTGTTGGGCCTGTTGGACTACAGGCTACTTTAGTGAAAAAGAAACAAAGATTTCAGTCCAGGTGACATTGATAATCATGTCAATAATGGTTATGCCTCTTGCAGGAATTTGGAAGTCGGGTCTGAGCTCCTAGTTCTGCCACTGGCTTCACACTTGTCCTGTCCCTTTTTGTGCTTTCTGAGGAGTCAGAGTTTAACTGGCTTAGGAGAGAGGATTAATGAATCTAAAACTACAGCTCATGAATGCATAAAGTGAAGAAATTTGGAAAACATTTTTCTGCTGATTCCTTTTGTTCAACCAAATAATTACTTTTAAGAACAGTAAGGGCAAGAATTTCAGATAAATATGATAATTGGGTTGAAGTGTTTTATTCACTGGAAATGACAGACACTATGTTAAATTTTCACAAATAAAAGGGATCCGGAGGTCACAGTAAAAGAAAAGGAAACAGGCTCTAGAATAAGAACTTGGAGTGTTGGAATAAGAGACACTTCCTTTCATCTACCATGAAAGTGAAGTCAAGTGATAAAAAAATAATTTTTCAGAAAGCAGTTTTTGATAGCAGCTGGAGAATTCAGGAACATAATTTCCTTCAAATTATTATTCAAAATACCACAGAATCATAGAAACACAGACTGGCCTGGGTTGGAAGGGACCTTAAAGATAATCTCGCTCCAATCCCTCTACCAAGGGCAGGGTCACCTTCCACTAGACCAGGTTTCTCAGAGCCCCATCCCTCATGGCCTTGGACACTTCCAGAGATGGGGTATCCATGGCTTCTCTGAGCAACATTCCATTTTTTTAAACTAAGTTAAAAAAAAATTAAATTGTTCTTGTTCCTAAATCCCCTTAAGAGTTTCCACTTTCACAGTCTGTACCATCTGTTGTTAGGGGCAGGCTGTTAAATGCCACTTGCATTTAGGCATTCCTAAATCTGTGCTGTCAGGGAAACAGAAGTCCTACACATGAACATATCTTTCTAACTTTCACCTGTGTATTAATCTAAGGTTCAACAGCACAAGAGGAGAAGTCTAGGGATATGTTTTAAACCCTCCCAGATTTTATGTTTAGATATATTTGAGGAACATGGCATTTATAAATAACCCTTTTAAAGAGGACTGGGAAAAAACACAATCATTATACAACACCACGCTTAGCGAAGCCGCAGCAGCTTTTCCCTGTCTCTGCTGCTACATGGCACACGTCCAGATATCTGCTGTACTAACATTTGCTCCTGGGAGGAGATGAAGAAAAAAGGGTCCATAAGGTTTCCATTGGCCTAGACAACTGAAACATCTGCTGGATTCATGAGCAGCTTGCTGGCCTAAGTCAGCAGGGAGAACTGCTGCAGATCAGCACTGCCATATCAATAGATATTTCATAGACCACAGGGAGGGGAAAAGAAAGTCAGTCGAGTAAGTGATTTCATTTCAAAGTACACTGAAGTCTAATGTAGTTTTACATTAAGTGATATCTAAATTGCACCAAATGAGAGCCACATCTACAACTGATCTGTGTGCAATATTCATTAGGGAAACAGGTACATGAAAGAATAGCAGGATGCAATCCTAATCTCCTAATATTTGTTAATAGGAACTCAGGCTCCCAAATGAAATTTGACAAAAAGCAATCACCTGAGAAAATATTTTCTTCACTCAGAAGCTTGCACTTGAGGAAGCCTCCTCTGTCTTTCTGAAATGCAGCTAGTGTTGTTGGAAAGGACTCGGCCATTCTGTGTCAGGACACACAGCAGAAGGAAAGAGCATTGAAGCAATGAGGGTAGAAGACAGGGGGGAATATACATCCTTGTTTGGTGTAATCTGCCTTTCATGTCTGTAGTTCTAACCTGAGTTCTGGTCCCTAAAAGTGTTGTCTGGCCTAAGTAATTTTGTTGTTTATAATTCGATGCCGTTTAGGCTCAAAAAGGCTAATGGAACTGTGTGTACAGCAGTCATTTTCCTGACCAAATTCCTGGTCTTGTTTTATTGTGTAAACCAAAAGAGGGGAAGAAAACTATCAAGTACAAAGTCAGTTTTGAATCTGTTGTTTTGTATTTGAACTTTCATTAGCTTCATCAGAGCAGTGTTTCAGAGATTTCTTCTGTACTAGAAAAAGAGTCAAACATCAAAGAAGGCAAATATTGACATGGTGGGTGAAATCATCAGTAACAAAAACTTTGTGAATATACAGATGATCACAAGTGGGAAACGTTTTATTAATCATTCTGACTTTTGCGCTGTGAGAATCAGAACTGTTTTCTTCAGGGAAGGTTCCCATTTGGCCAGGATGCATCAATGTATTGATTGACACGAAGTCGTCAAGGGAGCCGCTCGTTCAGATCAAAACCATCTGCAGGCACAGTATTTCCCACCTTTAAGACAGCATTGCCTTTTGTGTGCTCAAAGGCAACATACACACACAGCTCTTCACAATAGTTTTTATAGTAAATATATTTATGAAAAGGATTGTTTTGAAAGTATGTTAAATTTTTCCATGCTTTGTTACATTGACCGAAATCAAGGATCTAACTTCTTGATATTGATTCCCATTTACCACTAGGATGGTTTTATCGGGATTATTTACAGCTGCAGAGTATTTCACCGAAAAGACACTGGTAATCTGGTAATCAGAACAGAGAAGTGTAACACCACACACAGCATCTCTGATCAAAACCTGATTTTTCTACCTTTGCTTTTTAATTCATTTACCTTTAAGAATTGCATATCACCTGAAGCAAACTGAACAGTGAAAGTGTTGGAAGTCCAGGTAGCAAGGATTTATGCAATGTGCAATGACTTGATTTAGACTTGTTTCCAAACCAGAGGTAGTGAGAACAATGTTTAGACGTGCTGTTCTAGTCTAATTAAAATATGCAGTCTGAGGTAAAGAGAAGTTAAATTTACAGAAACAAATGGCAGTTTACTGATGACTTTTTAACACTTTTCTTCTTCATCCCTTGTCCTGTTTGGGTATATATGTGCAAACATGTTCAAGGTATGTGTTTAATTCTATATTTAGACAGGAGTAAAAGCTACTATGTGGGCACATGCTAAGGCAAACCTAGAAGAGTTTTAATTTTCAGTTATGCTCAGTTGTTTGGTACAGTGAAACATTAGAGCTTCCATTTAAATACAAGAGGCTTCAATTGGTGAGTGAGCATTTTCCAGGGGTATTTGTAACTAAGGGTAAGCAGTTCAGTTACAGTGGATTTTCCTTTTTTGATTTCATGATGCTTTTTGAGGTTACAATAATTTTTTTGAGGTTCAATAAACCTCAAAATTTTATCAAAAAATAAAAATTTTTGAGGTTCAATAAACAGCACTAATCAGATCTGACTTGTATAGTTGCCTCTTCTTCTGTCTTTTCACCTCTCTTTTGGATGATATTCCAGAAGGTGCTGAGACAAAGGTAAAAGTGAAAGGATTTTAAGCCCTGGTTGTTTTGTGCTAAGGTAGAAAAAGTGGTTGGTCAGGGAACAAAGATAAACAGAGAGACAAAAAGAAAGTCCTTGCCAGGTGGGTTACCAGCATGTTGGTCTTCCAACACCATTATTTGCTTTTAAGGATTCAAGAAGGAGGAAAAGTGCATTCCTGGAGAGATAGAAGTATGTTTTCTTTTATAATGACTCAATAGCTGGAAAACCTGAGAGAGCATTTTTTTCCAATAGTTTGATATTTTTCACAGATGGAGAAAGGAAATCGTTAAAGGTGTTGTGACAAAACGAGGAGGAAAAATATCAATCAACAAATGTAATTTTTCTTGGTTGCATAATTATCTTTAAGTGGAAATTTTAATTTTGAAAAATTAAATCCAAAGTATTTTGATTTTTTTGAAAAAAAGAAAAAGTTTTCTTTTAGCACTACTGAAAGGTGAATATTTCTAATGTTCTTGGTTCATCTTTACTTTTCCTCTAGCCAAAATTTTCTCAGTTATTTTGGAATTTTCTGTAATTTCCATCTTCCTTGAACATTACTTAACTTCAGTAAGTGTGTTGTTTTCCGAAATATCTTCTCCCAGTGTTAAGGTTAAATGCATTCACATCTGCCCAGAGTATTTCAAACCAAGATTAAAATAGGGTAGAACTGGAGGCAACATTGTATTTGTGCTACTGAAGTATTTGGGAGATCAGCACAGGTGTCTTCTTGGAGCATTGATGTGAACTAAGAAAATGCAACTATTCTCATATTAAATATTAGAATGGAAATGGGGTGACAATGAGGCCCAGATCCTCAAAGGAATTACTGTCCAATTCCTTATTCTTCGTGTTAGGATTGGGTGCTGTCCTGCTTTTAGAGAAAAAAAGACTTTGGTGTCACTTTTCACTTTAAAGTGCTATGCTCAGCTCTTTGTGCCTCAACAAACTCTAAGCCATATGTACACTTATGAGAACTAGAAAATTCATCACTTTGTTATCACAGTTATGGGAAAATGAGGTTCACTTTAATTATGTTTGGATCTGTAACTTCCATCAGCAATTTAGGGGGGTGGAGGGGAATGCTTTTTTCCCCTTTCAAAATAAATAAATAAAATCCCTGGATACTCTTTTCCATTCGCAAACAAATAATACCATGGTGATAGCCTGAAAAGAGTAAAAATAGTCACTTATGCAAAGTTCCTAGGAAACAGCACTGTTTGTGCATACTTTTTTTTCCCATTGTCTCTCTCATGCTTTTTCCCATTTGTCATTATGGAATAGTTATGCTTCAGTATGTATTTTTTTCCAATTTATATATGCAATCTCTTTCACTCTAATATAGTCCAAATCAATTATATGTTGAGTTAGCAGCTGGTTTGGAAACACACACCTGAAACACGGGGAGTGAAGGAAGGAACAAAGACTTCCTGCTTCTCTCTTATTGATGTCTAACATAAATTCTGTAGTCTGAAATCAGAGGCTGTACCAAATGTACAAGTGCACTCTGGTCCTTTGCGTTGGTTTAGAATTGCTTGAACGTTTAAAAAAGCCCAATGACCTTGAATGCACAGTCCAGAGGTAACAGTAGTAACTTGCTGCAGTGTTCTCATTAATTCCAGTGTTCTCTGCAAGTGTTTTCGTTACCGGAGTTTGGAACAGTTACTGGAACACAAAACTTGTCTGTTTGTTTCATTTTGTTTCTTTTTTTTTAAAACATTGTTTCTTTTCTGAGCAAACAATTTACAGGACATTCCTCCGGGCATGAAGTCTAAAAAGTGTATACTATCCAGATATAGAACTAAATTACTTCCATTTAAGGCAGCAAGTTAGCAAAGGTGAATTCGCCCCGTCAAAGACTCTGTGTATCAAATTATGCTCAGGCAGATTTCTCTTTCTTTAAAAGTGTAATATGAGCACAGTTTAGCATGCAGGTACGTTGCTGTATTGTCTTTTAAAATAAAGGAAATCAGGTAGATCTGTATCAACAGTTAATCTTCTTTAATCTCTCATCAATATTTTACCATGATTGATCTTAAGACTTTTCTTGGAAATTAAGTGAAATAATAGAGGCAACAACTTATGTAGTTTCTTCCTTCAATATTTCTAGCACACTAACCCTCTATTTGATATTCATGCTGAAAAAAATAGGGAAGGGGATTCATTCCTATTAGGAAGTTACAAGAAAAACGAGTTGCACAGTAATTCAGACCCCGCTTGGTGCCTGATGAAATGCAGTTTACAGTATCATTGCTCTTTAAATTAAATAAAGACAAGCTAATAACGCTTCATCTCCTTGGAGAGATGTTTGCATTATTTCATATATAAATTGAGAAAGATAGGAAAGTGGTTCAGTATATTAGATGTTTCATCATACTGGCTTTTGTTCCTGATGTTTTAGTTTCTTTACTAAGAAAGAAGGCCAAAATTGATGTATTCTCTCTACAGATGCAAGCTGCTATTCGAAGTAGTAAGTTCCTTGCCTTCTCAAGCAAATGTTTGCCCTGTTGTTTGGATTTTTTAGGGTGTTGTTTTTAGTGCCTGGTCCTAGTGAAATCAATATTAAAAAATCAGACAGTTTTGAACAATAATTTGTTCATTTTTTTTTTTTTCTCTATTTCCTTCTGATACGGCTTTGCGTTTTTGTGGGCGATGGTTTTGGCTGACATGATGCTACGAAGGTATCAAATAAAAGGCCCATGGCTTTGTGGTTCTGTGTAAGACTGAAGAGCATAAATCTCTGCTATAGAACTGTAAACTCTACTTTTTCCCTCCTGTATGCTGACAAGCTTAATTTACCTCATAGGGACGCTGGGCAGGTAGAGCTGAGGTGCCAAAACATTGCTAACTCACTGCTGTCACCTCTTGTCCAGGCCCTCTTCTATATCCACAACTAATTCTTTTTTGTGACCTTCTGGTAAACAGTGACATGAGTAGACAAAGCTGCCTGCACTTATACTGTGAAACGCTCTTAATTTGTAACATAACTGTTTACTACAAGAACAGGTATTTGCAGAAACAAAAGTAAAGAGAGGATCATGTTTTCTCAGTGCTTACAGCAACCTAGTCACATTTATAATTAGCCTGGCAAATTGATTAGAATGTATCACCTAAGCATCAAGTGGAAGTGTTGAACTCATTAAAGAGCTTTCATTTTAATTGCAAAAAAAAGGTAAAAAAAAAAACCCAAAAGCAAATAAACCCAAACGCACAAAAACAAGCAAAAACCCTAACCCAGACATAAACAAATAAACATGAGACGAACTCACATGATGAATGTTTCCAAACCGGACCAAATAATGATAATTATTCTACATAGGCTTGTCACATACTGAAATAAAAATCAATGTTAAAATCCACAGGAGCAGTTTAGCCGTGATTT